>JBAMBR010002367.1:0-56597 GCA_037044475.1 Zaprionus obscuricornis | reverse complement strand
CATGAAAGATTTATATGTTGTCAAATCTTGGAGTTCCTCTTCGCTATATTCTATCTCTACATCGCAAACACTAAATGCTGTGCAGACATCCTCCACAGAGGGCATGCCTATGGAAATAAGATTAATTTATTATAAAGTTATATATTGAGAGTGATGTAAGCTTGTTTTGCATACCAGATGCAGATTCCTTTTCTTTTTGCGCTTGTTTCTCCTCCTTTCGTTTGCGTCCACGTTTTGATGAGGTGCTAGGATATTCCACTTCATCATCATGTTGCACAAAATCACTGTCCTCTTCGCTTTCATTCTTCTTCCGTTTCTTCTTTTTGCGTCCCTTCTCCTCACCTTTCTTTGTTTTACGCTTTTTGCCTTTTTTCTTCTTGCGATTATCTTCTGGGTCGTAATCATCATCCTCATCGTTCTGTCAATTACGAAATTAATAAATATACTCTATGGATATATATATATATATAGAAGAGCGTGAAGTGAGAAAGAACAGAGAACGAATAAATCATGGTTAATATATTAAATGATAGAAAGGTTATAGTTCGTTGCTTTTAGTCAGTCATTTGACCGGGTAAAATTTTTAAATTCGGCATTGTGCTTCCGAGGAAAATGGTAAACTTGCTTTTCAATGGAGTCATTACAATGTTTCTTTTTATAAAACATCAATTTTGACCACCGAATAAATTTTTTGTTAATTAGGAATTGTTATTATTTTATACTGACTTTCATTATAAAACAAGTAAGAAAGCTATAGTCGAGTACGCTCGACTATATAATACTCGGTGCCCAAAGTTATATTATATATTTATATTTATATATTTATTTAGCTCGTGCTGCGCACTCGCCAATATTAAGTTAATTTAAAAAAAAAGAGCCTCGAGAATCAAACAGCGGACCTCTTGCACGCGAGTTCAACCCTTTAACCACTTAGCCACACTCTTTACAAGTGTGGGAAACACTGAGTTAATGTTGCCGTGTGGGGTGAGAATAGCAGGCAAGCGTACGCTATAGACACGCCTCTCAACTTTTGGAATTTGAAATGTGTATTACTTCCATGTTAATTATCCGATCTGTACCAAATCCGATCTGTATCACACAACGATACCATAAACGTATTCTAAAACCAAAGTTGTACCAAAATTCAGTCATGTAGCTGAGCTGGGCTCAAAATCGGACATGTTCCAATTGACTCGGCTGTTGATTCTGAGTCAGAATATATATACTTTATGGGGTCGGCCACGCCTCCTTATGGGTGTTACACACATTTGCTGCTGTCCTTGACTCTTGGTACCCAATGGGCACCGAGTATAAAAAAATTGTAACAACTGCTAAAAATAATTACAACACAAGCAAATGAGCGAAAAAACACAATTAAGGCAATATAATACTAAGTAAAGACACTGCTGTACTACATTACATATTAGAACCCATCTTAACTAAATAACTAAAATTTTTGAAAAAAAAATTTGTGTATACTGTATACATACTGTATTTTTATTATACTCGGTGCCCTTTGGGAACCAAGAGTATATTGGGTTAGTGACAAGAGCAAATGTATGTAACACCCATAAGGAGGCGTGGCCGACCCCATAAAGTATATATATTCTGACTCAGGATCAACAGCCGAGTCGATTGGAGCATGTCGAGTCGATTGGAGCGAAAAAACACAATTAAGGCAATATAATACTAAGTAAAGACACTGCTGTACTACATTACATATTAGAACCCATCTTAACTAAATAACTAAAATTTTTGAAAAAAAAATTTGTGTATACTGTATACATACTGTATTTTTATTATACTCGGTGCCCTTTGGGAACCAAGAGTATATTGGGTTAGTGACAAGAGCAAATGTATGTAACACCCATAAGGAGGCGTGGCCGACCCCATAAAGTATATATATTCTGACTCAGGATCAACAGCCGAGTCGATTGGAGCATGTCCGTCTGTCTGTCTGTCCGTCTGTCCGTCTGTACGTCCGTATGAACACACAGATCTCGGAGACTATAAGAGATAGAGACTTAATTTTTTTTGCATAGTGTTTGTAGTGTTTGCAGGCAGATCAAGTTTATTTTGGATTTTTGCCACGCCCCCCTCCGCCTCCACAAATCGATAAAAACGATTTTAAGCAAACCCAGACAAGCTACAGCACTGAATTTTGGTACAAAGTTAGAATATGTTTATCTCGACGTTGTGTACAAATTTGGTACATATCGGATAATAAACATGGAAGTTATACACATTTCAAATTTCAAAAGATGAGAGGCGTTCTATAGCGTACGCTTGCTTGCTGTTCTCACCCCATAAGACGGCAACATTTACTCAGTGTTTCTCACACTTGTGAAGAGCGTGGCTCAGTGGTTAGAGGGTTGAACTCGCGTGCATGAGGTCCGCGGTTCGATTCCCGAGACGATTTTTTTTTTAAATTTTTTTTAAAATTTTTTTATATTAACTTAAAATTGGCGAGTGCGCAGCACGAGCAAAATAAATATATAATATAACTTTGGGCACCGAGTATTATATAGTCGAGCACACTCGACTATAACTTTCTTACTTGTTTTAATATGTACAGGCAATGTATGAAATTTTTAAAACATGTTTTTAGAACCGCTATAACTTCTTTTGTATTTGTTCTTAACCAACGAATTTAAGTTCTAAGAAAGCCTAAAACTCCTGCTCCAAAACGGTATACAAAATACTCAAAAAAATTTTTGGCATATGAATAATATGGAGGTTCAAAAAAAATGTTCTTTGTTACCTCACGCTCCCCTATATATATATATATATATATACGTATGTATATGTATATATATATATATATATATGTAATTATTATACTTACATTGGGCTTCAATGGTGCATCAGAATCATTGGATAACTCCGCTATCTGAGCATTTTCTTCGATTGCTTCTTCCTCTTCTACGGGACGCGAAGATAATAAAATGTATTATTTAATAATTTCTTATTAAAGAGTAATAAAAACATTTTTACGCACACTTTACCAATTATTTATTTTAGTGGTTCATGTTCAAGGATTCATATTCAAAAATCATTCAGTATGATGAACTAAACTAGAAATATTAAATATCTAACGGAAAAAATAGACTATGATTAAATACCCTATCGTTTAAAAATGTGGCCAATTGTTTAGAAATATTGCAATATAATTTATTACAAGAGCTAAACATTAATTTACTTTTTGCTTAGTATCCGATTGTAATAATCTTAACAATTTTCAACTATGACTGATTGTCATCAAATAATATAGCAATTCAAAATTCATAAATAAAATGCATCTTAATATTGAAATAACTAACTTACTCTCCAATTGAAAATCGAACTTATAATGGATTAGGTCAAAGCAGGCAGGTGACTATTGATCAGCTTAAGAATTAAAATACATACATGGAAATGCATACATGACACGATTTCCACGCCTGTATTGCATGGTGTAAGGTGTTTATATTCCCCATTTGCCGCCTCTCCTTTTTTTCTTTCCCTATGTTATCGCCAATAAAAGCTTCACTCAAAATATATAGAGTGGTTTTTATCGATTCAAATATTTTAGTTGACTCAATTTTACCTTGCCAAGTTTTTTTTTGTTGTTTGTTTTATTTCTTTTTTGTAGTTTTGTTTATAGCCTTAATAATTACTAGTATGGTATATAACAATATTTCATTTTTTTTAAGATTTTTATTTTTGCTGGTTCTGTCAGCGATTTTGCTCTTAAACCTAGAATAATAATAATTACATGATAATAATAATATTATTTTTACGTCTCTTGATCAATCATTATTCATTTTGTTTCGCTTATTTATAAGTTTAATTTTTTTTAATTTAAATTGCAGAATATTGTAGATTAGTTAATGCTGTGTATGTGTGTAAGTTTTATTTCTATTATATGCGGTGTTTGGGGCGTGAAATTTATATATATAAAACTAGTCCCTCTTTTCTCTAAGTCATATTTATCCTTTTTATTTTTTTATATTACAAATGTCATCGTATCTATACTGTGTTTATTTCATCCAACCATTTTTGTTATATATAATTTTTGTTACGGCTTTTGCAATTGCTTTAGAACTCGATTTTAAACGCTTTCAGAGAATTTTGGTGTTTCCTCATCTCATTATATTTTTTCTAATAATTTGATTATCCCTTTTCCGTTTAATTTGTACAAAATATTGCAACGATAAAATAAGTTTTGTTATTTCTTTTAATGCATGTTTATTAATGATACATTTTTAGTAAATTATTTATTAAAAGCAAAATATTTTAATTTATATACCCTTGAAGGGGATATAAATATTTTGGCCAGGAATTTATAACGCATAGAAACGCCTTCCTTCATGCGTTAGACCACAGAAAAGTAAATACACTAACCAGAAAAAGTCTGCGTACAAACTTAACTTAAGACAATAAAGAGGAAGGGGTATCCTACCTTATACTAATTTAATTAATTCCTTATCAATAAGTGCCTTTTTTTTATATTAATTTAAGTTTGTACGCAGACTTTCTCGTGCCCAAAAGCGTGAGTTTTTTTTTTTTTGTTTTTTAATTTTAATTGAATAAGTTGTTGGATTTAATAAATGAAGTTTAGCTATAATTGTTGAAAATAGATGTGTTGTTAATATAAAAAAATTAGGCCAATATCTTTTATACAACTATTTTTATTAAATATTAAAGTTAAGCGTTAAGTTTGTACGCAGACTTTTTCTGGTTAGTGTATATTCTTGATATGAAAAACATTATATTCACCTATCTGGTTGAAACTTGCTGAATTCGCGCTTAGTTTTCGATATTTTCCATATTTGGTCTAAATCAGACTACAATAATATCATAAAGCTGACATAGGAACAATTGGCCGAAAATGGAGTTCGGCCAATTAATTAAGCCTGGATGGGCATAACATTGTCAGCACACCAAAGATAACTTTTCTTTTATATTTTTCTTGTTATTTGCTTTTTTATTTATTTTTCTTTACAAAACTTTAAGGTAGTTTTAAAAATGCTTTAAATTTGTTGAGAAATTGTTATTCTTATATTGAAAATAGAAGTAAAGAAAAAATACAGAAATGAAAACGCAATTCATATCCTAAAAATTTTAGATTTCTATATGTATATACACAAAGAAAATTGAATGAAAGTATTAATTTAACAAGCCGTTGTTTTTTTTTTCTAGTAAAGTTCAGTCTATTGTTATAAAGAGGCACGCCCGCATGCAACACCGCCACAAGAGTTTCTGTGTTATGTATGTGTTAAGTATTTGTTTTATATCATCATATTATTTGTTTTCACTGTTGTTGTCTCTCAGTTGTTCACAATAATATTCCTTTTGCAAAATTTTATAAATAAAAAAATAAAGAAATAAGGGAAGTTTTTTAGTTCGATTGCATAAATAATATTTTTTTTTTAAAGGGTAGAATTTATAATAATAATTTATACAGAAAAAACACAGACGAATGGAGTAAAACTGAAAAAACGCAAAAATTAAGTTTATGCATTTGAAAATATTTTTTTTTTTTTTTTTTTGCAATAATCGTTTGTTTGAAGGCATCTGTTGTGGTTTTTTTCATATTTAAAAAAAATGCATATACAAGACATATTCACACGAATTTTAATGTTCAGATTTGCAGATAGCTTTTCCCTTTTTCTTTGTTTTGTGGTTTTACATTTTTTGTGTATATTAACGTTAACATCCTTGTTTGTTCTTTTTTTTTATTCTTATTTATTTTGCCTGTTTAAAACCATATGTATATATAATATATATATTTAAAATGTATATTATCTATTGTATAATATTAATTATTATCCGCAGTTATTTTTGTTTGTATTGTTGCAGCCTGTTGTTTATGCAGTTTGTTATTGTTGTGGTTATCAAAAAAAAAAAAAAATATTTCAATCATAAACTTAATTTTTCCGTTTTCGTTTTACTCCATTCGTCTGTGTTTTTTCTGTATAAATTATTATTATAAATTCTACCCTTTAAAAAAAAAATATTATTTATGCAATCGAACTAAAAAACTTCCCTTATTTCTTTATTTTTTTATTTATAAAATTTTGCAAAAGGAATATTATTGTGAACAACTGAGAGACAACAACAGTGAAAACAAATAATATGATGATATAAAACAAATACTTAACACATACATAACACAGAAACTCTTGTGGCGGTGTTGCATGCGGGCGTGCCTCTTTATAACAATAGACTGAACTTTACTAGAAAAAAAAAACAACGGCTTGTTAAATTAATACTTTCATTCAATTTTCTTTGTGTATATACATATAGAAATCTAAAATTTTTAGGATATGAATTGCGTTTTCATTTCTGTATTTTTTCTTTACTTCTATTTTCAATATAAGAATAACAATTTCTCAACAAATTTAAAGCATTTTTAAAACTACCTTAAAGTTTTGTAAAGAAAAATAAATAAAAAAGCAAATAACAAGAAAAATATAAAAGAAAAGTTATCTTTGGTGTGCTGACAATGTTATGCCCATCCAGGCTTAATTAATTGGCCGAACTCCATTTTCGGCCAATTGTTCCTATGTCAGCTTTATGATATTATTGTAGTCTGATTTAGACCAAATATGGAAAATATCGAAAACTAAGCGCGAATTCAGCAAGTTTCAACCAGATAGGTGAATATAATGTTTTTCATATCAAGAATATACACTAACCAGAAAAAGTCTGCGTACAAACTTAACGCTTAACTTTAATATTTAATAAAAATAGTTGTATAAAAGATATTGGCCTAATTTTTTTATATTAACAACACATCTATTTTCAACAATTATAGCTAAACTTCATTTATTAAATCCAACAACTTATTCAATTAAAATTAAAAAACAAAAAAAAAAAAACTCACGCTTTTGGGCACGAGAAAGTCTGCGTACAAACTTAAATTAATATAAAAAAAAGGCACTTATTGATAAGGAATTAATTAAATTAGTATAAGGTAGGATACCCCTTCCTCTTTATTGTCTTAAGTTAAGTTTGTACGCAGACTTTTTCTGGTTAGTGTATTTACTTTTCTGTGGTCTAACGCATGAAGGAAGGCGTTTCTATGCGTTATAAATTCCTGGCCAAAATATTTATATCCCCTTCAAGGGTATATAAATTAAAATATTTTGCTTTTAATAAATAATTTACTAAAAATGTATCATTAATAAACATGCATTAAAAGAAATAACAAAACTTATTTTATCGTTGCAATATTTTGTACAAATTAAACGGAAAAGGGATAATCAAATTATTAGAAAAAATATAATGAGATGAGGAAACACCAAAATTCTCTGAAAGCGTTTAAAATCGAGTTCTAAAGCAATTGCAAAAGCCGTAACAAAAATTATATATAACAAAAATGGTTGGATGAAATAAACACAGTATAGATACGATGACATTTGTAATATAAAAAAATAAAAAGGATAAATATGACTTAGAGAAAAGAGGGACTAGTTTTATATATATAAATTTCACGCCCCAAACACCGCATATAATAGAAATAAAACTTACACACATACACAGCATTAACTAATCTACAATATTCTGCAATTTAAATTAAAAAAAATTAAACTTATAAATAAGCGAAACAAAATGAATAATGATTGATCAAGAGACGTAAAAATAATATTATTATTATCATGTAATTATTATTATTCTAGGTTTAAGAGCAAAATCGCTGACAGAACCAGCAAAAATAAAAATCTTAAAAAAAATGAAATATTGTTATATACCATACTAGTAATTATTAAGGCTATAAACAAAACTACAAAAAAGAAATAAAACAAACAACAAAAAAAAACTTGGCAAGGTAAAATTGAGTCAACTAAAATATTTGAATCGATAAAAACCACTCTATATATTTTGAGTGAAGCTTTTATTGGCGATAACATAGGGAAAGAAAAAAAGGAGAGGCGGCAAATGGGGAATATAAACACCTTACACCATGCAATACAGGCGTGGAAATCGTGTCATGTATGCATTTCCATGTATGTATTTTAATTCTTAAGCTGATCAATAGTCACCTGCCTGCTTTGACCTAATCCATTATAAGTTCGATTTTCAATTGGAGAGTAAGTTAGTTATTTCAATATTAAGATGCATTTTATTTATGAATTTTGAATTGCTATATTATTTGATGACAATCAGTCATAGTTGAAAATTGTTAAGATTATTACAATCGGATACTAAGCAAAAAGTAAATTAATGTTTAGCTCTTGTAATAAATTATATTGCAATATTTCTAAACAATTGGCCACATTTTTAAACGATAGGGTATTTAATCATAGTCTATTTTTTCCGTTAGATATTTAATATTTCTAGTTTAGTTCATCATACTGAATGATTTTTGAATATGAATCCTTGAACATGAACCACTAAAATAAATAATTGGTAAAGTGTGCGTAAAAATGTTTTTATTACTCTTTAATAAGAAATTATTAAATAATACATTTTATTATCTTCGCGTCCCGTAGAAGAGGAAGAAGCAATCGAAGAAAATGCTCAGATAGCGGAGTTATCCAATGATTCTGATGCACCATTGAAGCCCAATGTAAGTATAATAATTACATATATATATATATATATATACATATACATACGTATATATATATATATATATATAGGGGAGCGTGAGGTAACAAAGAACATTTTTTTTGAACCTCCATATTATTCATATGCCAAAAATTTTTTTGAGTATTTTGTATACCGTTTTGGAGCAGGAGTTTTAGGCTTTCTTAGAACTTAAATTCGTTGGTTAAGAACAAATACAAAAGAAGTTATAGCGGTTCTAAAAACATGTTTTAAAAATTTCATACATTGCCTGTACATATTAAAACAAGTAAGAAAGTTATAGTCGAGTGTGCTCGACTATATAATACTCGGTGCCCAAAGTTATATTATATATTTATTTTGCTCGTGCTGCGCACTCGCCAATTTTAAGTTAATATAAAAAAAAAAATTTTAAAAAAAATTTAAAAAAAAAAATCGTCTCGGGAATCGAACCGCGGACCTCATACACGCGAGTTCAACCCTCTAACCACTGAGCCACGCTCTTCACAAGTGTGAGAAACACTGAGTAAATGTTGCCGTCTTATGGGGTGAGAACAGCAAGCAAGCGTACGCCTCTCATCTTTTGAAATTTGAAATGTGTATAACTTCCATGTTTATTATCCGATATGTACCAAATTTGTACACAACGTCGAGATAAACATATTCTAACTTTGTACCAAAATTCAGTGCTGTAGCTTGTCTGGGTTTGCTTAAAATCGTTTTTATCGATTTGTGGAGGCGGAGGGGGGCGTGGCAAAAATCCAAAATAAACTTGATCTGCCTGCAAACACTACAAACACTATGCAAAAAAAATTAAGTCTCTATCTCTTATAGTCTCCGAGATCTGTGTGTTCATACGGACGTACAGACGGACAGACGGACAGACAGACAGACGGACATGCTCCAATCGACTCGGCTGTTGATCCTGAGTCAGAATATATATACTTTATGGGGTCGGCCACGCCTCCTTATGGGTGTTACATACATTTGCTCTTGTCACTAACCCAATATACTCTTGGTTCCCAAAGGGCACCGAGTATAATAAAAATACAGTATGTATACAGTATACACAAATTTTTTTTTCAAAAATTTTAGTTATTTAGTTAAGATGGGTTCTAATATGTAATGTAGTACAGCAGTGTCTTTACTTAGTATTATATTGCCTTAATTGTGTTTTTTCGCTCCAATCGACTCGACATGCTCCAATCGACTCGGCTGTTGATCCTGAGTCAGAATATATATACTTTATGGGGTCGGCCACGCCTCCTTATGGGTGTTACATACATTTGCTCTTGTCACTAACCCAATATACTCTTGGTTCCCAAAGGGCACCGAGTATAATAAAAATACAGTATGTATACAGTATACACAAATTTTTTTTTCAAAAATTTTAGTTATTTAGTTAAGATGGGTTCTAATATGTAATGTAGTACAGCAGTGTCTTTACTTAGTATTATATTGCCTTAATTGTGTTTTTTCGCTCATTTGCTTGTGTTGTAATTATTTTTAGCAGTTGTTACAATTTTTTTATACTCGGTGCCCATTGGGTACCAAGAGTCAAGGACAGCAGCAAATGTGTGTAACACCCATAAGGAGGCGTGGCCGACCCCATAAAGTATATATATTCTGACTCAGAATCAACAGCCGAGTCAATTGGAACATGTCCGATTTTGAGCCCAGCTCAGCTACATGACTGAATTTTGGTACAACTTTGGTTTTAGAATACGTTTATGGTATCGTTGTGTGATACAGATCGGATTTGGTACAGATCGGATAATTAACATGGAAGTAATACACATTTCAAATTCCAAAAGTTGAGAGGCGTGTCTATAGCGTACGCTTGCCTGCTATTCTCACCCCACACGGCAACATTAACTCAGTGTTTCCCACACTTGTAAAGAGTGTGGCTAAGTGGTTAAAGGGTTGAACTCGCGTGCAAGAGGTCCGCTGTTTGATTCTCGAGTCTCTTTTTTTTTAAATTAACTTAATATTGGCGAGTGCGCAGCACGAGCTAAATAAATATATAAATATAAATATATAATATAACTTTGGGCACCGAGTATTATATAGTCGAGCGTACTCGACTATAGCTTTCTTACTTGTTTTATAATGAAAGTCAGTATAAAATAATAACAATTCCTAATTAACAAAAAATTTATTCGGTGGTCAAAATTGATGTTTTATAAAAAGAAACATTGTAATGACTCCATTGAAAAGCAAGTTTACCATTTTCCTCGGAAGCACAATGCCGAATTTAAAAATTTTACCCGGTCAAATGACTGACTAAAAGCAACGAACTATAACCTTTCTATCATTTAATATATTAACCATGATTTATTCGTTCTCTGTTCTTTCTCACTTCACGCTCTTCTATATATATATATATATCCATAGAGTATATTTATTAATTTCGTAATTGACAGAACGATGAGGATGATGATTACGACCCAGAAGATAATCGCAAGAAGAAAAAAGGCAAAAAGCGTAAAACAAAGAAAGGTGAGGAGAAGGGACGCAAAAAGAAGAAACGGAAGAAGAATGAAAGCGAAGAGGACAGTGATTTTGTGCAACATGATGATGAAGTGGAATATCCTAGCACCTCATCAAAACGTGGACGCAAACGAAAGGAGGAGAAACAAGCGCAAAAAGAAAAGGAATCTGCATCTGGTATGCAAAACAAGCTTACATCACTCTCAATATATAACTTTATAATAAATTAATCTTATTTCCATAGGCATGCCCTCTGTGGAGGATGTCTGCACAGCATTTAGTGTTTGCGATGTAGAGATAGAATATAGCGAAGAGGAACTCCAAGATTTGACAACATATAAATCTTTCATGCAACATGTTCGTCCCATTTTACAAAAAGAAAATCCAAAAATTGCTGCACCAAAGTTAATGATGCTTGTTGCTGCGAAATGGCGAGAATTTTGCGAAAGTAATCCACATATAAACCAGGACCAACAAGGAACAAATGGCACTGGACACGCTCAGGCAACGGGCTCGATTTCGTCGGCAGCCGCTGCGGATGCCGTCGATGAACCACGTTCATCACGTTCATCGCGTAACGAGAAGCCCGATGATATTTATGAAGAGGAGGAGGAAGAAGACGAAGAGGAAGAGGAAAAGAAACCGCGACGTAAGCGAAGTGGACGCAGTAGCAATAAAAAGGGTCGTCGTCTGTCGGGGAAAGTTCCAACATTGAAGATTAAATTTGGCAAACGCAAACGCGATAGTTCTGATGACGAACCTGACGCCAGCGGCGCCTCTGAACGTGACTCTGATTTGGAATTTGAACGTATGCTGCAAAAATCCGATGAAAGTGCTGATGAGAAGGAAAAGGATAGGGACATGAAAAATAAACAGTACACGCAAACGGATGCAGGCGGATCTGCTGGCACTGGTGGTGGGCAAGAGGAAAGTGGTGAGCCCGTAGTGCGTAAAAAGGCAAAGACAAAGATCGGTAACAAGTTTAAGAAGAAAAACAAAGCGAAAAAGACAAAAAACTTTCTCGATGGAGAGGATGGCGAGCATGAACATCAAGATTATTGTGAGGTTTGCCAACAGGGAGGCGAGATCATACTATGTGATACTTGTCCTCGTGCTTATCATTTGGTCTGCCTCGAGCCTGAACTCGAGGAACCGCCAGAAGGTAAATGGTCGTGTCCGCATTGCGAGGCCGATGGAGGTGCGGCCGAAGAGGAAGATGACGATGAACATCAAGAGTTTTGTCGCGTTTGCAAAGATGGTGGGGAGTTGCTCTGCTGCGATTCTTGCCCATCGGCATATCATACGTTCTGCTTGAATCCACCGTTGAACACGATACCTGATGGTGATTGGCGTTGTCCACGCTGTAGTTGTCCACCGTTGCCTGGAAAAGCTGAGAAGATCATTACTTGGCGTTGGGCTATGCAACGTCGTAGCAGTAGTGAGGCATCCACTTCGAAGAGCGCCAAAATGAGTGGTGCACGAATTCGTGAGTATTTCATCAAATGGCACAACATGTCCTATTGGCACTGTGAGTGGGTTTCAGAGGTGCAGCTAGATGTACATCATCCATTGATGATTCGGTCGTTTCAACGTAAATATGATATGGAAGAACCACCCAAATTTGAGGAATCTCTGGATGAGGCCGATACGCGCTTTAAGCGTATACAACGTCACAAGGATAAAGTTGGAATGAAGGGCAACGATGATGATGATGAAGCGGCTCTCGAGGAACGTTTCTATAAGAATGGTGTCAAACCGGAATGGTTGATAGTTCAGCGTGTTATTAATCATCGTACGGCCAGGGATGGCAGCACAATGTATTTGGTAAAGTGGCGTGAATTACCCTATGATAAGTCGACATGGGAAGAGGAAGGTGATGATATGCCTGGTTTACGTCAGGCTATTGATTATTATCAGGATTTGCGTGCTGTTTGCACTTCGGAGCAAACACGTGCTGCTAGTAGCAAGAAAAGCAAGAAAGGACGAAAATCGAAGCTTAAGTTGGAACTTGATGATGAAGATCGGCCTGTTAAGCATTATACACCACCACCAGAGAAGCCGATTACAGATTTGAAAAAGAAATATGAAGGACAACCGGCATTTCTGGAGGATACAGGGATGCAGTTGCACCCGTATCAAATTGAAGGTATCAATTGGTTACGATACAGCTGGGGTCAGGGAATCGATACCATATTGGCTGACGAAATGGGTCTTGGTAAGACTATACAAACTGTAACCTTTCTTTACTCACTTTATAAGGAAGGCCATTGTCGTGGTCCCTTCCTTGTAGCGGTTCCTCTTTCGACGCTTGTTAATTGGGAACGTGAATTTGAGCTATGGGCACCAGATTTTTATTGTATCACTTATATTGGCGATAAGGATTCACGTGCCGTAATACGTGAAAATGAGTTGACATTCGAAGAGGGTGCAATACGTGGCACAAAGGTTTCTCGTTTGAGGACTACACAATATAAATTCAATGTACTTTTAACAAGCTACGAGCTTATCTCTATGGATGCCCCTTGTTTGGGTAGCATCGATTGGGCTGTTCTCGTTGTAGATGAAGCCCATCGTTTGAAGAGTAATCAGAGCAAGTTCTTCCGTATTTTAAACAGCTATGCGATTGCCTATAAACTTCTATTGACTGGAACTCCATTACAGAACAATCTAGAAGAACTTTTCCACTTGTTAAATTTCTTGAGTCGCGATAAATTTAACGATTTGCAGGCCTTCCAAGGCGAATTTGCTGATGTTTCAAAAGAGGAGCAAGTAAAGCGTTTACATGAGATGCTCGGTCCGCATATGCTACGACGTCTTAAGACAGATGTTCTTAAAAACATGCCTTCCAAATCTGAGTTTATTGTACGCGTCGAATTGTCTGCAATGCAAAAGAAATTTTATAAATTTATTTTAACTAAAAATTATGAAGCTCTAAATTCAAAAAGCGGCGGTGGTTCGTGTTCGCTTATAAATATTATGATGGATTTAAAGAAATGCTGCAATCATCCTTACCTATTTCCATCGGCCGCTGAAGAGGCACCAACCTCGGCTGGCGGCATCTATGAGATTAATTCGTTAACGAAGGCAGCCGGAAAATTGGTTTTGCTATCAAAAATGTTGAAACAGCTGAAATCACAAAACCATCGTGTGCTAATCTTCTCACAGATGACGAAAATGTTGGATATTCTGGAGGATTTTCTTGAGGGTGAACAGTACAAATATGAGAGAATCGATGGTAGTATTACGGGTACATTACGTCAGGAGGCGATTGACAGATTCAATGCACCCGGTGCACAACAATTTGTCTTTTTATTGAGTACACGCGCCGGCGGCTTGGGTATTAATTTGGCAACAGCCGATACAGTTATTATTTATGATTCGGATTGGAATCCGCACAATGATATACAGGCTTTTTCGCGTGCGCATCGTATTGGACAGGCCAATAAGGTGATGATATATCGTTTTGTGACACGCAATTCTGTTGAGGAACGTGTAACGCAGGTGGCCAAGCGGAAGATGATGTTAACCCATCTTGTTGTCCGTCCAGGAATGGGTGGAAAGGGTGCCAATTTTACCAAACAAGAGTTGGATGATATTTTACGCTTTGGTACTGAAGATCTTTTTAAGGAGGATGACAAAGAGGAGGCTATTCATTATGATGATAAGGCAGTCGCTGAACTTCTTGACAGAACAAATCGTGGCATTGAGGAGAAGGAATCATGGGCTAATGAATATTTATCATCATTTAAAGTGGCTTCATATGCCACAAAAGAGGAGGAAGAAGAGGAGGAGACCGAAATTATTAAACAAGACGCTGAAAACTCTGATCCAGCTTATTGGGTTAAACTCTTGCGTCATCATTACGAGCAGCACCAGGAAGATGTGGGACGTACATTAGGTAAGGGGAAACGCGTGCGTAAGCAAGTTAATTACACAGATGGAGGTGTGGTGGCAGCAGACACCACACGCGATGATTCCAACTGGCAGGATAATGGAAGTGAATACAATTCGGAGTACTCGGGTGCAAGCGATGAGGATGGTGGTGATGATGACTTCGATGAACAAAATGGAGAACGAAAAAATAAAAGGCGACTAGACCGAAGAGATGATCGTCCTTTGCCGCCGCTCCTAGCACGTGTCGGTGGTAATATTGAGGTGCTTGGATTTAATGCTCGCCAGCGAAAAAGTTTTCTCAATGCCATCATGCGTTATGGTATGCCGCCACAGGATGCATTCAATTCACAATGGCTGGTCCGCGATTTACGTGGCAAATCTGAACGTAATTTCAGGGCTTATGTTTCACTCTTTATGCGACATTTATGTGAACCAGGGGCAGATAATGCCGAAACATTTGCTGATGGTGTACCACGTGAGGGTCTCTCCCGTCAACATGTCCTAACACGCATTGGCGTCATGTCCTTAATTCGTAAAAAAGTGCAAGAGTTTGAGCACATTAATGGTTATTATAGCATGCCTGAACTTATTCTTAAACCTTGCGAGCCTGTAAGATCTGGTGGTAAACAGGAGACGGTCACAGCTTTGGATGTGTCGTCCTCCACCCCGGTTGCTGGTAGCAAACCTCCGGCTGAGAGCTCAACAACTAGCAATAGCGCAACACCTGTGACAAGTGCTGCACCGAGTCCAGCACCGATTTCTGAAAAAATTGAAGAAAAAGCTGTGGAGAAAGAGATATCAGAGAAACAAAAGCCTGAATCGGAGCAAGATGCAACGGCAATAGTTACACTTACATCTGAACCTGGTGATGGTGAAAAAGCCTTCATTGCTCCAGCTGTTGTTAAGCAAGAGAAATCTGGGAAAGTGGGCGGTGATTGCGAGGAAAGGTCTGCCGAGACGACATGCACCAAGTTGGAAACCAAAGACGAAACTAAAGACTTGTCACTAAATGAAGAACTTAAAGTTGAACTTGTAGATGGTATAGAAAAAGACAAGGTATGTAGCGATGAGAAGACAACAAACAACAACGTAGCCAACGCCGATGGGAAAACTATCGCAACAACAAACATTGATGATGATGATGATGATGATGTGATGATTGTCAAAGAAGACGGTGAACTTGAGAAACCCATCAATTTCGCCAATGCAAACGCCAATTCATCCAAGGATCAAAAAGTGCTTGGTGGAACAGTTGTAACAGGTGGAGCAAGTGGAAAGCTGGTTGAGGACAGTCTCGAAGTGTTGAAAAGAAAATTTATGTTTAATATTGCTGACGGTGGCTTTACAGAACTTCATACATTGTGGTTGAATGAGGAAAAGGCCGCTGTACCTGGGCGAGAGTATGAAATTTGGCATCGTCGTCACGATTATTGGCTACTTGCCGGTATTGTGACTCACGGCTATGGTCGTTGGCAGGACATACAGAACGATATACGTTTTGCCATTATCAATGAACCTTTCAAAATGGACGTAGGGAAAGGCAATTTTCTGGAAATCAAAAACAAGTTCTTGGCTAGACGATTTAAGCTATTGGAGCAAGCTTTGGTTATTGAGGAGCAGCTGCGCCGTGCAGCCTTCTTGAATCTCGCCCAGGATCCGAGCCACCCGGCCATGTCGTTAAATGCGCGCTTCGCTGAGGTCGAATGCTTAGCTGAATCACATCAGCATCTAAGCAAGGAATCGCTGGCTGGCAATAAGCCGGCTAATGCTGTGCTGCACAAGGTTCTTAATCAACTCGAAGAGCTTTTGTCTGACATGAAGAGTGATGTGTCGCGTCTACCTGCTACTTTGGCACGTATTCCGCCAGTGGCTCAACGTTTGCAAATGTCCGAACGTTCTATATTGTCACGTTTAGCTGCCACTGCTGGTAATGCATCTAACGCTGGTAAGTTTAATGTTGAACTACAATTTTGAATTCATGTTGGAATTAATATTTTTCTCATTTGTTCAGCTCAATTGATGGCACAGTTTCCTTCTGGCTTTCAAGGCACTGCATTACCTGCTTTCACTGGCGGACCAGCTGGTAATTTTGCCAACTTCAGGCCTCAATTTTCGGTACCCGGGCAGCTATCGAACAATGCGGGATCCTGAGCACTTGCACCATATTCAAGCGCATTGAAGTTCCCAGGAATCTAATTATTTTTCAATTAAAATTTAAATACGTATTTATTCACGATCAATATTCATATTAACTAACCAACATATATATATGTATATTATATATATATATATATATATATATCATTGCAATGACATTATTAACAGTTCACAAATTAATATTTCTTCACAATAAAATATAACTAATATAAATGTTTGATTCATGATTTCTAGAAACAGACAAAGATAATGTATATTAAATTATTTCTACAATGGGTAATATACATTTACAAGGAATTATAAGAGATTGCATTGTACCATCCTAACTGAAATATTTAGAAACTAATATATATTTTAATTGATAATTAAAAAAGATATCTGTGAAGGCGACGATATATAGATGGATTATTCAAGTGTTACATTTTTTATGCTGGGCTTAAGGATGCACTTGTATAGAAGATCTATGATTCTTAAGTAGTTAGTTTCGTTTTTTTTTTTTTTTGTGCTAACCATAACATTGTCTCGTTCTTGTCCAGATGCTGTATATGGCTGGAAAAGATATGTGGGGTTTATTATAGGGTAGCCTCTGTTAAACACAGGAGGATCTGGTTGGTTTCCTGAGGAACAGAACCATTTAAATGTTAAATATCAAAGCATATTTGTATTTTCTTCATCAGCATCGACAGCAGGATCCAAATTCACATGTTCGTCTGTTCGTTAGACCGTTTGTTTCAATCCAAACTAAATTGACACGGGCAGTGAAAGATTTACTGTTATATTGGAGTTTTGATTTGAACATTTTTGTTTGTTAAGCTATTTGGCTGATACTTACAGGACCTCCAACAAAAAATGGAGAGTCACTGGTTATAGTTACTAAAAAAAACAAATTATAGGGGACCCTTAGGTAACAAAGAACAGAGAACAAATGAATCATGTTTAATATCGCAAAAATTTATTGCCCCAGAAAGGCAGACTGGCGCAACATTCCAGTCAATGAGAATGATGATGAAGAATCTGTCAACTTCAAAACCAGACAAAATATGTTCTACGTAAACCTGATGAATACCCCAAATATTGCAGAGGCACTCACAATAATTCAAATAAGTCGTCATAGAGTCACAGTCACCAAAGCTAGACCCAACAAAGAGCTGGTGCAATGCTATAGTGCCAAGGTTTCGGGCATGCACGCAATTACTGCCTTAAAAAGCCTGTCTGTGGTAAATGCTAAGGTGATCACGAAACCAACTCCAAACTGTGTGTAGCCAATTCCAACGAGAAGTACATATGTGCCAACTGTGGTGAGGATCATACATATGTCAAGTTTTAAGGGCTGTCAGGCCAGAATTGGTCTGAACAAAAAACTAAAGCCAGAGACAAGACTACCAGTTAATGGACTGCAACAGCACAATTTATCGCACACGCTGCCGTTAGAAGTGGGTTCTCATATGCTGATTTGGTAAAATCAAATGGTGAGAAACATGTACCAGTTAAATCAGGCTTCGCTCGATCTTGCAATGCTAATGAAAATCCTAGACAAGCTGACAGATTCAGCATTCTGGAAAAAGCGGTCCATGACATAAACTCCAGATTGAATCAAATGTTCAAACTTATTCAGGAAACGATGGAAACAAACAGAGCCTTTAGTGACCTGGTACAAAAACTTATATCAAAATGATTAATATACGACTAAAAATCGGATTGTGGAACGCAACAACGTTGAAGAGTTTCGACCTTTCCTTTGTGCCAACAAAATCGACATAATGCTTATAACTGAAACGCATATGCTGGACAAAAAATATACCTACCTGGATACGACCAATACTACGCTAATCATCCCATTGGTACCTCAAAGAGTGGCGCTGCTATGCTAATTCACTCGAGTATTTCACACTTCCAGAATGAGCCCAATTCATGGATGAAGTTACAAGCAGCTAGTGTTAATATCATGATGAACGGTGGATGCTTCAAAGTTTCCTAGAGAACAGAATAGACCTGAACATGAAAATAAACAGCCCAGAAGATATAGACGATGTAGTATCTATTTTTATGCGTAATATATGCCTGGCTGCATCCTTTTCGGCACCAGCAACTTCATGCACTCAAAGTCAACGTCGCCAAGCTACGCTACCCTCAAATGTTGCCGCGCTCCTGAGCATGAAAAAAAGTGTCCGAAAAGAATACTCAAGAATGAGATTTACGTGTCTAGCAAATCTACAAACGACTTTCTAATCGTGTTCAAAAACCCTAGCCAAAGCTAAGCAAGACAAGATAGATGGGATTCTAGAGGAAGCTAGTCCGGATGCATCCACAAATTACTCTCTTTGGAGACTTAAAAGTCGCCAGAAGAGACAAACAATCACAAAAGCCCCGATTAAGAGCCCCACCGGTGGATGGTGCTTCTCCAACCAAGAAAAGGCTGAAATATTTGCAGTCAGCCTGGAAAATAGATTCATGCCATTTAATTTTACAAACGACGTTACACGAAGAGCAGTCGAGCTGCAATTATAAACCACTTTCTAAACGACGTTGCCTGGAAAACCGGTTACACTGCAAGAAGTAGAGCATCTAATAAGAGCGCCGAAGGCCAAAAAATCCCTTGGCAAGGATCTTTTAGACAACTGGGCGTTGAACCTTCTACCAAAGAAAGCACTGTTATTTATAGTGCTACTTCTAAACAGCATACTCAGGCTGTGGATTTTCCTAGCATCTGGAAGAACGCGCTAATTACAATGATTCCAAAACCAGAGAAACAGCTTACTAAAGTCGATGGATACCGGCCAATCAGCCTCCTTCCAACACTGGGAAAGATGACAGAAAAGGTTTTTCCGAACCGCATCCCTGAACTTAAGTCGGTGGCACGACGAATTCCAAAGTGTCAGTTTGGTTTCCGAAGAAGGCACGGCACTCCGAAACAACTCCACCGTGTTGTCAACTTCGCCCTGGATGCCTGGAGCGCAAGATGTACGCAGTTTCGGTGTTTATGAACATCAAACAGGCGTTTGATAGAGTGTGGCATGACGGTCTGCTTTTCAAACTAAGAGGCATACTTACCCCACAGTTGTTTTAGCTCGTCAGAAGTTTTCTCATGGTCAGAAGTTTCAGAGTCGTCGTTAATGGAGTAAAATCAACAAAGCATCCTGTCAACGCAGGTGTATATACGCTCTACACAGCGGACATGCCTAACCACAGCACCATCACGGGCTTAGAAGAGGACAACATATTGATAGCAACATATGCCGATGATACTGCAGTGCTAACAAGAAGCGTAAGCATTGGCATTGCTACTGAAGCACTGCAGCAGTACGTAAGCTCCTTTGAAGCCTGGGCCCAGAAAAGGAACATAGGCATCAACAGGAGCAAGTGTGCAAACTTTACATTCGCCAAAAGACCACTGTCCTGCGGAACCCTGCAAACCTCCATATTGACGCACAAGCGAAGCCAAAAGTACCTTGGTGTTATTCTAGACAGAAGGCTGTGCTTTGCATATGTTATGCCCCTTGGTACATGCGCACGAGAGATATTGAGAAGGATCTCACGGTCCCCAAGGTAGGCGATGTTATTCAGAAGCATTCGGGAAAATTTCTGCAGAAAATGGATTTTCATCCCAACTCATTAGCGAGAAGAAATGCTCCAAGAAAGAGAAGACTTAAGAGGTACCATCCACAGGACCTTCCAACGAGGTCCCTAGTATAGTTTTGTTAACTAATAGTTAGATATAGATATAATAATAGATATAGATACATCATAATATGATTAATTGTTATTAGTGTTTTAGGGTACAATTTGTTAAGCTGCCAATAAGGTACCACAACACAATTTAAATAATAAAATATACAGATTTTTTAATAATAAAAAAAAAAGAAAATCGATACACTAATTTTTTAATTACTGAAAATATGCTAAAAATAATTACAACACACGCAAATAAGCGAAAAAACACAATTAAGGCAATATAATACTAAGCAAAGGCGCTGCTGTATTACATTCCATACTACAGACCATCTTATATACATACATAGATTCTTAACAATAACCAACTGAAAATGCATAAATTACTTAGTTGGTTGTTAATGTTAGTACACAATTTGTGTATCGATATATGTACATACATACTGTGTTTTTAATTTGTACAGGCCTTTTTAAATTAAATTTTTAAAACACGTTTTTAGAACCGCTATAACTTCTTTTGTATTTTTTCTTTACCAACGAATTTAAGCTCTAAGAAAGCCTAAAACTCCAGCTCCAAAACGGTATACAAAATACTCAAAAATTTTTTGGCATATGAATAATATGGAGGTTAAAAAAAATGTTCTTTGTTACTTCACGCTCCCCTACATATGTACATATGTATGTACATATGTATGTATGTATGTATGTATGTATGTAAAGAAACACACACACATCCACATGCGCGCAAAGAGTGGATCAGTATCAGTGAGCTCAGAGGGCGAGTAGTTATATTTTATTCAAGGGTGCAAGGTATTTTACTGTCGGGTGATCGTTGCCTTCTCTACTTTTTTATTATCGGCTTTTATCTATCTAGAAAAATAGAAAAAACAAAAAGTCTAGGAAGATGCAGTTGATGACTTTCATGTTCATCTTTCAGTACATATATGCTGATAAGCTGGTGGCGCACCCAAACGCTCTAGTGAACAGGCTTGTTGATCCTCTACCCCTCCGTCGACTGAAACGAATTCACCCCACCGATCTCACCACAAGTAAAATATAAGTCTTGTACATATCTTGTAAATATTTGTAAATTATTAAACATTTGTTCCATAATCCCCTCTCAAATGTTAAACGTTCGGTTATGTTCAGGGGGAACTGAACGATTCCGGCAAAAATAAAGAAAAAAAAATCATGTTTATGGTGCTATCTGGACCAAATTTTTAATACCGTCTACATTATAAGTGTTCCAAAAATGTAATGTAGCATGTAAAATTGTGCCTGTTGTGCACTGCTTTGTATGTTCAGGTTGTATCCCGGGAGACGGTAAACTTACTTGACTTGCTTGTTACTAATGCAACCTTGCCTGTTATTCAGCTTTTATAGTTTCCGAATTCCAAGTGCTCAAACGAACATACAGACGGACAGACGAACACTTAATGTTCATTATATATTCAGTATCAGGTATAAAAATATTTTGACCTCTGCAATTTGTTAGGGACGATAGTATGTGGTGTCTATATGGATACAATGTAATTTTAGTAGGTTTACAACTTTAAAAAAAATAGCTTCGAGAAACACCTGTATAAATGTTGCATACTCGATATTTGATCAGAAATGAATACATTCAGACGTATCACATAAGACATCCACCTTTAGTTCTGGTTTCTAGTGCAGACAGTCGGATTAATAAGATTCTTCAGAATACATAATAGAAATTATACTGCAAATGATAAAAGACAGAATTATATTCAGGGTGTTTATGCAAACTTTTTTTGTGAAGAAATATTAGCTTTATTGTTTGTTAGGCTACATTATCGCATAACTTTAGTTATTTAAGATGATTGTGAGTAAGGCTCTATTAGCATTATGGTTGGCAGTGACAAATTTTCTTCCTAAAATGTTTTGTTTCACTTATTTTTCGTTCTTTAAGAAGGAAGATATAATTTTTTTGTACTTCCAGTTGTTAAGTTTTCGTGGGGATTTCGACTATCTTGCCAAATTAAATCATGACTTCTTTAAAGTTAGTTAATTAATAAGTATTTAATAATAAGTAGTAAGTTTGACGTTTTCTAGTGTGGGGTAAGTTGGCACAAATTACAGTTTACAATCAATTTCAATTAGAATTAGCTACATTTTATACCGTTCGCTACCTTGAAATCTAAGCAATTTTGCGTTTGGTTTCTTGGCAGTTAAATAGGATTGAGGATGAGTTGAGATGGTGAGTTGTACGACTTGAAACCAATGAACCCTTGGTTGCATAACCCCACCAGGTATTTTTATTCACGGTTCCCATACGATACAGATTATACTTTGTCATACGAAGAAGTGTATGTAACACTGATGAGGAGGCGTTACAGACCCAAAAATTGTATATAACATATACAGGACAGGACGTACAACCGAATCAATAATATTATCCCTTTCGGTCTGCATGAGTTATTATAAAATAGATACAATAAGTATATAAATATTATACAGAGCACTAGTAAACTAGTTGTCAAAAATTGGACACAGTAATAATTCGGACTAATTTGTGAAAAAATTAAAAAACTGTAAAAATTAAAATTGTGCAATTTGGAAATATTCGTAAATTACTGCTAGAGTTTTAAGCTGAATAGTTTTTTAGTACAAGGAAACTGGGGGTTGGGAACATTTAAATTTAGTTTGAAAAGGTAATATAATTTTTATCTGAAGTTCGCAGCACACAGAAGGTATAGAAGACCCCATAAAGTATATACATATATTCTTGATCAACATGTCCGCCAAACCCAAACCTTGTGCCTATTTATCGTCATGACTGCTCTACGCTGGAAATAAGTCAGGCCAAGCGGACCACAATTAAAAAAAGTTTTTGTTTATTAATCTATTACACTGAAACTTGCTGCATTTGAGTTTAGGGACAATTAATAACATATCTGACCAATTTAGTATAACTAGTCTACTACATCAGAGCGCAAATTCTTGGTAATGACACTAAAAGCACCTTACCAGCTATATCTTGTTAAAAAAATAGTGCTTATTAATATCAACTTTACGACATAAATACATTAGAACAATTTTCCTCCCAGTTTGATGGGTACTGCTTTTGTTTCAGAAATTTGGCATCGATTCAATAATTTAGAATAATTACATACAATTTAGAAGTACAAAGAAACAAAGTATGCAATTATATATTCTAACATATAATCACAATAATTAATTGATAAAACTAATTAGAGAGTTTAGAATTACAAATTAAATAGTTATACTATGTAATTATTAAACTTTTTTATGGTACGCAGATTAAATCACAAATATATATATAATAATAAAAATACTAAACCAACTTAACTAATAAATAACAGAATAAATACATAAATAAACCTCCGTGCGATACTACACACACGCATGCAAACGTATACATATATAATATAAACAGATATTTAGTTAGAACCAAACTAAACAGAATTACCCGATTGATTACCCCTTATCTCATAGACTTATTACGATATTGTACATAATTTCTTTAGTTCCCCCTCAGTTTCATCCACATCTAATTGTAATGTGATGGGATTGGGCAGAGTCCGTCCCTCGATATTGGGTAAATATGGCTCAAAGTCTAGCCCTTGTCGCTCGTAGAACAGCAAGTAGGCAGCACTAGGATCAATGTTTGGTTTTTGTGATATCTCACGACAGGAGCTATCATTGTAACAATACCAGGAACCAGTTGTATTTGATGCATAGGAAATATAATGGCCTCCGTTCAATAAGCCAGAGTGCGACTATAGAATGGAACATAGAAATGAAATATAATTTAAGTATTCGGATTCCATAACAAATTCTGTTACTTACCACTACGGCGTATAACTTGTATTTCGGATCGAATTTATCGATATCAGCTTTAAGCTTATGCTGATGATAATCCTCAAATTCACCATCCACAATTGGCGTATTAGTGAGACTGGTGGAGATTAGACGCTGTCGTCTAGCGTAATTGCTTGCTTTACTCTGACGAATATTGCAAGCAGTGAATGGTGGTTCTTTTTCCATTGGGGAGAGTGTGTCTGTCTCTGAATTTACTATTGCTGCTGATACGTCACTAGCATCCTTCACATCCAATTCGGTTTCAATTTCATTGCTTGGCAAATCGATTTTTTGCTCGAGCAACTCTTTATGACGTAATATTGTCTCTTGCGGAACTGAAGCCAAATAAGGTGTCGGGTCAAAGTTATCAAAAGGAAAGTGGACTACCTTCTGTGACTTAACCCATTTGCCGTTGACGCAATTAAAACGCTTTAAGTGTACAATCTGCAAAATTACAAAAAAAATTTAAAGGTAAGAGAAATTGTCGGTAGTGATTCAATAACTTACCAAAATAGGAGGCAATTTCCAAATTTGCAGTTTTTTTGTTGCCGGTTTTTTGCCCTTGCAATAACTACAATGATACCATTGTTCTAATTTCTCTTCGGATGTAAACGCTCGCAAGCAATGATTTAAGTCCACCGGTTCCACTTGCTCTCTGCGACTAATGGCAATTGTTTCGTGATCTATCCATAGCTATAAAAAAAGAGGAAAAAGTAAGTAATCCCCAAATTGCATACCTAAAGTACTGGAGGATTATCTTTTTTATATTGACACACCCGTTCTAATGTGCTTTGGTAACGTAAATGAAGTGCAGTAGGATCCCAATCGATGGCAATGGTAAAGTCTTCAAAATATCTTGTAGTTGGTGTATATGATAAAGATGTGGTATATTCTGCCGAACGTTTATTGACCTCCAAATTTGGTAGAGATGGGTATTTAATGTTAATTTTTTGCGTTTTTAAACCATCTACCAAATAAATAATTTACCGATTAATTTCAATTAAATAAAATGAAGCATGTTTTACATACTGTTGTCCAATGTTTTAATTGGAGGCAAGGCGCCCTGCAGAACATAGTCATTGTTGCAGCGTATCTCACAACCGCGACAGAAATTCGACCAGGGACAAATTGCACATGTGAGTCCATCGGCTTTGACGGCACGCAGTGTAAAAGGAAAATCATAGCCCAGGCTGTCATCGCTGAAGAGCAAAAGATCGATTTAAAAAGGAATGATAAATAATCTCGACAATTTGCCTCACCAGTCAGCCGCGTGATTCGCCTGTTCAGTGGAGGCTGGTAATGGACTCAGCAGGCGGCTCACTTGCAGCCAGACGGCACAATATAAATCCTTATGAGTGCCACCATCGCAATTGGGTATTAACAAGGGAACCCCAAAGAGACTTGGACGTGTCTTGTGATAGGAAAGAAAATAACTATCCTGACGAGTAATCTTACGATGTACGGCAACTAAATATTTCCCCACTTTATACGGCTGCGACGAGCGTCGTGAGTACACGCCGCTACTTGTTAGATTACCACTTGTACTCTCTGGCTGTGACGTGGTTATCTGTTGATCTGTTTCATCGCCTTCCTCATCGACATCTTTATTGTTGCCTGCAACTGTTTCCCTTTCATCGTCATCATCTGTATCTCGATCAGCATTGCAGTGGACACGACTTATAGTCTCCGTCGCCAACTCTGCCACTGGCATTGGATCAGTTATAGAGCTTTCCATTGAATTTTCCCCAGAATGATTCGTATACGATGGTGTGCTTGTATTGCTTTCCGAATATAGCAGTTTTGTGGATGAGATCCGTTTCTGCTGAATTGCTGTATCTTCCATGAAATTGTTCTCTGGGCTGCAGCTGAGGATCAGCGACTCCTGAACCGAAATTTTAGTAAATAAAATATTTCTTAGTGTATATGTGCATATACAGTGGTGAACTAAATTATTGGCACAGTAAGCATGTTCAACTTTAAGACTGATTTCCCGCTAATTTATTCAACTTTTATTATAAAAAAAAAATTCCATGATAAGAATGAAAAGAGACGAGCTGATTTCAGTTTTGATTATTATAATATATTTTATATTGAATTTTTTAAAATTAAAAAACATAAAAAATAACTAAATTTGGCTGAACAAAATTATTGGCACAGTTGGCTTCTAGCCTATTTAAAAACTAAAACTAATAGATTAAACTATAAATTTATATTTTATTTGCAACCTCTTTTGTTTGACTACGGCTTGGAGACATCTGGGCATTGATCAAACCAATTTTGTTGTTGTTTTGGCGCCAATATTGGCCCATTCTTCCTTTAGCGCGACCTGCAGTTACAACCTTGTTGAAATAGGCCGTTTTTATGCGCCTGTCCAGCTCCACCCACAAATACTCGATGGGATTAAGATCTGGGGACTCGGTCGGATCCGGCAAAGTGTTATATACAAGCCACGGAGCATCGTGCACCGCTTCAAAGAGGCTCTAACTTTGCAAAGTCGAAAACACATAGGACGGCCAACAGCTTTGACCGATCGTGAATGTGCCCAAATTGTCCGGAAGGTAAAAAAAAAACCCGAGAATATCCTCAACACAAATTGCAGCTGAGGTTAAAGAAGAATTTGGAAAGAAAGTTCACCCTATAACGGTCCGGAGAGCCCTGCATGATGCAAATTTAATTTCTCGTGTCGCACGACTTTAGCCATTAGTGTTTAAAACGAACAGAAAGTAGCGAGTGGCTTATGCTAATGAGTATTTGAGCAACCAAATGAGTTCTGGGACACTGTACTCTTCTCTGATAAAAATAAGCTTAACATCTTTCGATCAGATGGCCACCAAATAGTGTGGCGAAAGCCCAATACATAACTTAAAAAATAAAACCTGGCAGTGACAGTGAAGCATGGTGGTGGTGGACTAATAGTATGGGGATGCATGTCTGCTGCAGGTGTTGTCGAGCTGGTATTCATTGACGGCATAATAGATAAAAAGAATTACATGGATAAACTGAAGACAAACCTTAAAAAGAGTGCAGAAAAGTTGAAATTGCCGGCTTCGTTCAGTTTTCAGCATGACAATGATCCGAAGCACACTGCTTTCGATGTGCGCATGTGGCTTGCATGCAATGTAAAACATACTTTGCCGGATTCGTCCCAGTCCCCAGATCTTAACCCCATCGCGCATTTGTGGGTGGAGCTGGACAGGCGCATAAAAACGGCCTATTTCAACAAGGTTGTAACTGTAGGTCGCGCTAAAGGAAGAATGGGCCAATATTGGCGCCAAAACAACAACAAAATTGGTTTGATCAATGCCCAAATGTCTCCAAGCCGTAGTCAAACAAAAGAGGTTGCAAATAAAATATAAATTTATAGTTTAATCTATTAGTTTTAGTTTTTAAATAGGCTAGAAGCCAACTGTGCCAATAATTTTGTTCAGCCAAATTTAGTTATTTTTTATGTTTTTTAATTTTAAAAAATTCAATATAAAATATATTATAATAATCAAAACTGAAATCAGCTCGTCTCTTTTCATTCTTATCATGGAATTTTTTTTTTATAATAAAAGTTGAATAAATTAGCGGGAAATCAGTCTTAAAGTTGAACATGCTTACTGTGCCAATAATTTAGTTCACCACTGTACATAAGTCTTCTGGAAGCTCATTTGGATATGTTAAAAATTCAGGTTTTAGCAAGTTAGTGAGTTTTAAAAACTAGGATGAACGTTTAAAAAACTATTTGAAATCATTGGGAGTGTTACAAAATAACATGAATGACTAACGCCAAATATACTATACATAATGCATAATGCATAATGCATAATGCATACATAATGCATAAATTATAATTTTAATAAATTATATATCATATTCCTTGTACGGATGTATAGGGTTTGGCATTTTCTAATTTTCATTCATGTGTTGTTAAAGTAGTTTTTCTGTTGTACTGTTTCTCCACTTATTGAAAATAAAAATATAAAAATAAATTATATATAAAGGCAAATTTAATAAGTAGGCATTAATAATATATTTATTGGTTTGTATCTAGTGATGTTAAAATATGAGTAAGAGCATTTGGAATTGCAAAGGGTGATTAATAAAAAACTGAAGTCATTATTCCGAAAATATTTTAACAAATTATATGTACAAAAAAATCATATTTTTTTTTTTGTATACAATCTTTATTATGAACACATACACTCGACAGCAAAAAACGGAAAAATAAAATTTTAAACGCAAATTTATCAGCTATTTATATGTATTTTTAGCTAATTTTTTTAAACATAACTACATTTTATTTCTTTAATATTATATTTTTCAGAATTTTTTAAAAACTCAATATATTTTATATTTAATTTTAAGTTAAACTCTACAAAAATATGTACACGCAAAAGTCTGCGTACAGTACTTTTAAGTTGGGTGGAATGGAACACTTTGGGATTATAGTCAGACATCCAGGCGCCGATGCTACTTACGTTACCTAGGAAACGGGGTTTTTACAATAGATCTTCATTTTTGCATCACATTATAAAGATTTACACCATGAAGAACAAAGGCACAGAAATTTATATTGTAGAGCGAAAAATCATTTTAAAACTATTTCTAGACGGAAATTCTTATAGAGGGATTGATGCCCTAATTGGTAGGACTCACTCCTCCATCCAAAAAAGAAAAAATCACTATAATTTTACCGGCAGAATCTAGCCAAAGCCAAATGCTGTTATTAAGTCAAGGATAGTTTTTTAAAAACGGCTTACGGTACTCCCGGAGGAACTCAATCCTCTTAGCCATTTATGGGGTTTTATCGAAAGAAAGATCCGGAAGCACACAATTAATTCAAAGAATGCTCATGGACGTAATAGTGGAGAATTGGGGCAAAATGACGACTGCAGAAAGAATGAAATTTGTAAACTCGATGCCAAAAGGCATTGTGGAAGCTTTGCATAGGGGCAGGGGGTACCCCACAAGTTATTGAAAAGGGTATAATATCCATTATATGTAGGTTTAAGTAAGTTGTACGCAGACTTTTGCGTGTACATATTTTTGTAGAGTTTAACTTAAAATTAAATATAGAATATATTGAGTTTTTAAAAATTCTGAAAAATATAATATTAAAGAAATAAAATGTAGTTATGTTTAAAAAAATTAGCTAAAAATACATATAAATAGCTGATAAATTTGCGTTTAAAATTTTATTTTCATTTTTTCTTCGGTGTACACAGAATTGAGTGTATATTGTTATCATATTTAAAAAAAAAACTTAGAATACAGTGTGCTTGATTGAAGACGTGTGCTCGACTATAGAATATCCTGAAGCCATGTGTTTAAGCTATATACAATAGTCCACTTTACTTCATGTAATTAGTATATCAAAAGGTAAAGATATCTTTAAAATAAGAGCGTCTGACTCTTATCGTTTTCGAAATTCAGCTATTCAAACGAAAAGATAAACCGACATCGTCAAATTAAATCGACATTTATTCTTGGCAAAAATATATACTTAATGGGGTCTGTCTCTATATGGGGGTTACATACAATTGCTGACGTCACTTGTAAATTGTCTCGTGTATTTAATTTTATAATATTGTTGCCAGCTGCCCTAAAAATTGAAAATGTACAGCCGTTGCAAAGGCTGATTTTGTTTGCTGATAGGTGTAGGTGTATTTGTGCAGGGTTTACATAATACAATACCTTATTGTAAATAAACCCTGTTGTGAAGTAGAGTCTAACATTACCAAAATGTTAAAACCAAAAAAAAAAATAAAATAAAATAATAAAATACAAATTTATTTCACTTCACTACACCTGACACTTCTTGTGATGATGTGAAGAGATATCGAAAAAAAATTCAATTACTGAGCCCAAAAAACCTAAAATAATCGATATTAACTTTAATTTTTCATTCCTCTCTGAACAAATTCCTTTTCTTGTCACTTGAATTTGTCTTGAATTTGTCTGCCTTAAATTAATATATTAGTCCATTTAATTTTCATCACCTGCTGATTTATTCCCCACATTCTGATATTTAAATACATCAAAATCATACACCTATAAATTTATCTGAGCCAAAAACCATATTTTATCTATACTCTATATGGAAGATCAAATGGCCTACAAGTTGTCGAGTATAACTTAGCTTTATGAACCAAGGGCCTCAGTTCCATCAAACTTTCATGAAATCGTTGAAGAATTGTTTGACCCGCCGTTATCTCAAGTGAATCCAGTACGCAGTTATGGTGGCCGTTTCCTTGACTTGATATTTGTGATTCATCTATCCATTCTATGTTCCAAACTGCTCCACCCAAAAAACCCACACCATCCGACTCCGACTCGAGCTATTGCTCGACTATAACGAATTCGTTGTTTCCAAAAGACAAACTTTGATAAACTTAATACTGTTACACTCCAGGAGTCTGTTGGACGGCCATCTTGGTGCTTTAAATTCGAAATGGTACGCAGTATTTCCAAAAGAGATTTTTCGTGCTGATAAAGAACACGACATTTTTAGAAAGTTTTTAATGTTCGTCACGAAAAATATCTTTCGTAAAACAATGTTTCATTTCAAAAAAAGTTGTGACTTGCAAAGCTGTGCATATAATTGCAAAAATAATGTTAAGAATTTTAAAGCCATTTCTAAGATTACATTTTAATTATTGAAATATTAGTGCTAAGAGCGAGAAAGAAATTCGGACTTAGACTATACAATTTTACTTGTTGTTATTGTTCGGTATTCAAAAAAAGAGTGCAAAATTCGTCGTCAAATAAAAATTAGTGGTAAAATGTGTAAAGCTTAAGGAAATGTATGTCCACAAACCAAATTAAGAAACAGCAGGAGTAACGGCAACTGTTCATTTGTAACATATCTGTATTTAATATACATATATAGATAATACCTTTAAAAACTCGGCCCAACAAATACATTATTCTTGATTCTTTATAATCAATTAATACTTTATATTTTTTCGAGTTTGTCGTTGAAGCGAGTTTATCCTACGCATAAAACTTTAATTTTTAAGAATTTATATATATATATTAGGGTGGGTCGATTTAGAAATCGCTTAGGCACATATGCTTTTCGGTTTCTAGGGAACAAAATAAGAAACTTTGTTCAAGAAACTATACCTCTAAAATGACTTCCGATGTCCCTCGTTTTAACGTGTAGGTTCATGACCACAGTGCGTTAATTGTGTTATCTTCGGTGAGTCCTACGGTAATGGACTGTACGGGTGACACCTCTTAATTTTTGATGTAGAATGCGATAAAACTAGTTGCAAAAGTAAAAAAGTTTATCCATGGGGGTAAAATCTCCAAAAATTGTGGTTTTTTGATATTTTCGTATGGGAGACTCCCTAGGGGGTCCCAGGGGTACCAGTAGCATAGGTGGGTCGACCCTCCAAAGTTAGTGGGGGTCACCCATACATTCCATTAAAACGAGGGACATCGGAATTCATTTTAGACGTATAGTTTTTTAAACAAAGTTTCTTACTTTGATCCCTAGAATCCGAACATCATAAGTGCTTAAGAGATTTTTTTGACCCCCTGCAAAAGGAACCGCCCTAATATACATATATAATATTTAACATATTAAATACGTGTATGTTAATATAGTTTAGAAGCCATACCTTGAAGCAAAAAAGACTGTGGGGCATGCACTCTCTTTTTCCAAAGCACCGGCTTACCTTTCCGGCATCAACTGGCTGCAATTTGTGCAGCTTACTGTTGTTGCTGTTACTAATCACGACGTTATTACTGCAGTATTTCGACAATATTTCATTGTCAGGTGTGGAATGAGTTGCCGCCTGATCATCTAGATCATCACTGAGCTGACCATTACAGGTGACACGCGAAGAACTAGTCTGATTCGAAGTCTGCAACGTGCTAAGTGATGATAGCGAATCCTGTGCTGTAAAAAGCGCTTTAAATGGATAATCAAACCGAAACTAAGCAACACTTATGAAACACACTGAAACTTACCAGAACTGCGTTGTATATCTTTCAATCCCTGCTCGATGTGCAGACTGAGCATGGAATTGGAGCGTGATCCAGGATTAGTTTGCTCGGGCAACTGATACACATAGAGATCTTTGGCGCTTTGCGCACGCAGTTTATCTTCATCGGCGAACACCTGATGTATCTGCGAATTCCACAATTCGCATACAAGCATCAAGTTTGGTTGAAGCTGGCATAAATTGGAAAGCTTTTGCTTCAAATCTCCGCACTTGCATTCCGAATTAAGACGCACACCGTACTTAATGGGTATACTGCCATCGAGCAGGATAACTTAGCAAGGAAAAAATTAAGATTAGCTTTAAGAATTTGTGTGATTTTTATCGAATAGACTTACTCAATACCTCCAGATATGTATAGTTCTCCACGGGCAGAGGTAAACTAAGTAAACTGAATGGATCAAAACGGACAGATTCGTGACCACAACCCAAGCAGCTGACTTTGGACTTTAGTTGACCATAGAATAGATCTATTATTATTGATTGATTGCGTGCATGATGCTGTGACCAGGCTTCGGCTGCCACTATTTTATCAGGCCTGCCATTAGAGTCCCTCAATTCGCTATATGGTTTTTCCATAACACGATTAAGATCTTCGTGCAGTGCATCTAGCAGCCATTCAAGTAGTTCCTGAGAATCATGTTGCCCACCTCCGGCAAATTGCGGCGCATGTTTATTGACACAAAAACGTAGCTTAAGCGGAGCCACCGAACGTGTCGTTGCTGTCCAAACTTCATTCAATAGCTCAGCATATCGCAAAGCAAGTTGTCCACGTGTTCCAAGCTTATTGGCTGCATTTAATTCAAAGCGATGCAGCTGCCGATGAAAATACTGTGCCAATGGTTGTGTATTGAAGAGCACTTGCAGTGCGGCATTCATAAAGCACGTATTTCCAAGATTATGAAGGCCTGTTGCACCTGGTGCATGAACCGACATAATAGAAGACCGTGTTAGGCGCCGACGATCACTGGAGCCACTGTTTACTTGTCCACTTTGAGCAGTGGCCAGAGATCCAAGCTCTTCAGGCCACGTAAGATCCTTATTGCGTATCTCAAGCAGCAGCTGATCGTTGTCACGTATTAGCAGTTCCTTTAGACACATGGTATCTTCATCTAACAATATAGCACTATTATCTAGAGTAACACTTGACGTCGGCACATGCCACAGTCGTGTATCCTCCGACTTAAGATATAGTTGTTGGCATAAAAAATCGCCAACCTGACGCACAGTCGCAAGTCGGCTAAACGCTGCCGTGTAGGCAAAATAGCGTTTGGGTGGCTGCACTACGCTGTTGGACGCAATAGCTGTATATCTTCCGCCTGATGCTAATACTCCATAGCCACTGCTGGCTGCTGAACTCCAAGTATTAGTATGTGCTGCGCCGTTATTCAATCCAGTCGATGTTGTCTGCGCCTGATGTAACAAAATCCGCAAATTTAGAGGGTACAGTTCTAATTCCATCTTGGAATTGGGTGGTTGAATGACCTGTAAAGTAATATGTTGATATTATTAAGAAGGTCAAAAATTGACATTTAGCGCTTTACCTGGCGTGGCAGGGGTAGATTATCACCATACCAACGATTTAGGGCTTTCCACAACGATTTAGGCACAAGTTCAAAATCATGATTCTGTACAAGAGGCGTATCTCTCTTCAAATGGCCTCCCTCGCCAGTCAATGTTCGAATATTACGATGCGGAATAACTGTAATTAAATTACTATTGTCTATAGGTCCCGGTCGTTGTTGATTATTGCCACAATGACGTGCAGCCGAGATGCTACTTCTGCCGGAATCGGAGCCAAGCGAATAGCTATCGTTTTGATCCAGACTATATGTATTGAAGCTTTCATCACAGACTAGCGCTTCATCAAGAGCACTACGTTGACTCGCAATACGTTTACAATATTCACATGTGTGTACAGTGTACTGGGAATATTGCATCCAATTTAGCCACCAATCACGCGATATTAGATACCAGAATTGGCCAATCCAATAAGGACGCCGTTCCTCTCTTTGAAGCCAACCTCGTACAATGTCGTGTTCCATGTGCTTGCATTGCGGCCACAGACCAAAAACAATATGACACAATTCGAATATTAGGTCAAGCAAGGGTTGCATTAAACGCATTGTACTTTGTACATTCCACAGCATGAAATCTTCTGCAGACAGGAAGACGTTGTCACATGTTAACACACTCTGCACTCCTTCGGCAATCTTTCGTTGCGCAAACTGAAGAACATCGCTGATTACATTCTGTTTGTTCAGTGTCTTATACATTTGTGAATCTCGATTTTCCTTTGCGATAAGCAAAAGTACGTTTATCATTTGTAGCGTCTCTTCATGATTTAATACGCCATCGTGATCCACATCAAAGATTTTAAAACAGACTGCAATAAGGTACCAAATAAAAGGAATGAGAATTATTTGAAAGATTCGTTAAGCACTACATCCCTTCACTTACAGCGCGTCCGTTCGACACCGGGTCCACGACATGCGGCACTGACGCCACAGCACAGTTCCTTAAAGTCAATATGCCCATCACGATTTTCGTCGAATGCATTGAAGAGTCCTACAAGTGCATTCTTTGGTATGGGTGGACTAATGAGTGGTCCGAGCAACTGTAAATCTATTTGGCCATTCTGTGAAGAGTTTTTTAACCGCCAAAATTCTTTTTCTAAGTCGCCAATGTCCTGTAGGAAGAAAATATAATATTATTTGTATCAAAACATATAATTTATTCAACGATTATTGGACCAATAATAATAATTTTTGATCAATATTTAAATTTATATTTGCTTTTTAATCCCATTGGCAAAAAGGATTTATTAACAGGCAGAAAGAGACGTGGTATACCCCACAAAGTATATACATTTTTGTTCAAGAGCTATAGCGTCCATCTGTGTGTTTAAACGTAAGGAACTTCTAAACCATAAAAGTTACGACAAAATTTGGTATGTAGGTTCCTGTATAACGTACGAAGATCATTTTCGTTTGATCATTTTCGAATAACTTATTAACAATAGAAACTTCTAATTTTGAAGGGCTTCTAAGCATCAATATCAAATAGACCCCAAAAATGGTATCGATTGACAATCACCCAAAAAAGTTATTAAACAATTAATTTTCACGGTAAAATCAGTTTATTGATAGAGGGTGCCAGCTTTCATATACACTCGACAGAACAAAGATAAACTTAAAATCAATCTTCAAACACAAATGTTTCAGTTACTTATACGTAATACGTATTTTAACTAATATTTTTTAAAACAACTACATTTTATTCTATTCTATTCTATTTCTATTCAGAATTGTTTAATAATTAGATATTTTGTATTTTATTTTAAAATTAACTATAGAAAATTACGTACACGCAAAAGTCAGCTTACAGTACAGTTCTTTGAAGTTGTGTGGAATGGAACATTTTGGGATTATAGTCAGACTTCTTGACGCCAATGCTACTTACGTTGCCTAGGAAACGGGGCTTTAACAATAGATCTTCATTATTGCATCACATTATAAAGATTTACACCATGAAGAACAATAGAATTTTCTATTGAGGAGCGAAAAATCATTTTTAACTTATTTTTAGATAGAATATCTTATAGAAAGATTGGTGCCTCAATTAGTGGAGCTCATACCTCAATCCAAAAAAGAATAAATCACTATAATTTTACCGGCAGAATCTTGCCAAAGGCTTGATTTGGAAATCAATCAATCAGCTGCGAACATATCATCCAGAGCTCCTCCGGAGGTCAATCCTATTGATCATTTATGGCATTTATGTATTATATATATAAACAAAAAGTAAATTTTTGAATAAGATAGAATTAGGGCATAATTATATACATAGTCCATTGCTCTAGTATATATTTCTTATTTTATTTTTTTGTTATTAAATATTTACTTGTGCTAGTGCTGTGGGTGTCTTCGCGCTTCAGTCTTCTTGGTAGAGTCTCTTTCGCCGGTATATTTCTTAAACTCGGATTTTGGTGTAAACGTTTTTGGGTATATGTAGTGCTTTTAAGTTTTATTGTCTCCCATATCGTTGCAATGTTGTACTCTCTGTGAATATGGTCGTTTGATGTGTATCTATCTTAATTTGTGATTGTTCTCAGTATCTTAGACTGAGCTCTCTGGATTAGTTTAAGATTTGATTTACTGGCTGTACACCATATTTCTATCCCATACGCCCAGATTGGTTTAATTATTGTTTTGTAAATTAAGCATTAAATTAGCCAATAGAGTTGTCGGAACTTGTTTTTCATTTCGTTTCGTTTGTTAATTATATATTTTTTCCATGTTAGTTTTGAGTCAATGTTGAGTCCCAAATATTTTGCGTTTGTAGTTATCTTTTTAATTTCGTCTTGATTTAAATTGGGTGATTTTCTGGCCTATTTTTTAATGTATATGACTTGTGTTTTTCTTTATTAATCTCAATGCCCCATTTTTCAAACCATGACATAGTGGTCGTTATTCTATTTTGCAGGGACTTTGCTACTTTTTTTTCGATGTGGTTAGAGGACATTAGCTCAGTGTCGTCAGCGAAGGTTGCAATCGTCGAGCCTTGAGTCAATGATATCGAAATGTCTGCTGTATATATCAGATATAGTATAGGGCCCAGAACACTGCCTTGTGGTACTCCCGCTACAATAGGTTTGAGTTTGGAGCATTCATCGTCATATTTGATATAAAAATGCCTGTCAATTAAGTAGCTTTTTAATATTTTGTATAAGTTTAGTGGTAAGATATTGTTTATTTTGTATAGTAGTCCTGAATGCCATACTCTGTAGAGAGCCTTTGCAATGTTAAAATATATTGCAACGCAAACTTTCTTTTTGTCAAAATCGTCTGATATTTTGTAGAATGTTTTTTTCTAAATCCAAATTGATGGGATGGAATCACGTTATTCTCTCTTAAAATAGGGTCAATTCTATCTGATAGTATTTTCTTAAATATTTTTGATGAAATTGGTAGTAGACTGATTGGCCTATATGAGCTAGCAATGGCTGCATTTTTATTTGGTTTTGGTATGGCTGTAATTTGTGCAACTTTCCATATAGATGGGAAGAACTAGAGTCTTTTTATAGCATTGAAGAGGTCCCTTATATATTTAATTATATTGTCAGGTAGTTCTTTTAGTACTTTATCACTAATTTAATCGTAGCCGGATGTCTTTTTATCCTTGATATTCCTTATGTAAGTTTTTATTTCATGTATTGTTGTGTACTTTATTGGAGAATTTGGTTTTGGTGTTACCACAGGGAGTTCAACATTTTGATTGTCCATATCGTTTGTGAAGACTTTCTGAAAATGTCCGGCTAATGTGTTAGTTTTCACCTGGTTCGTTTTCTTTTGTTTTTACAGGATGTTTATGTATAATTGCTAGAAGCCATTTTGATAGCTGGTGGTTCCAAGGTAACTCTGCAGTGTAGGAGGCTAACTATTTTATAAATATCTTTGTTATTTTATTAGTATTTGGAGAATTTGGAGTGGGTAGCGGTGGGTTTATGGTTGAGGGATTGCGATTATTAATTACAGCTGCATATGTGATTTTAGGATTGATTAAGTTTGCGGTTGAGTTTTCTTGTAATACTAAGGATGATATTCGTTTTGGCTCTTGTTCTTTTTTACGTAAAGTCGGGTATTTTTGTATTTGTAGGGTCTGTAGGGCAACCTTTATAGTTTGCTGTGTGGTTTTCACTGCATAAGGCGCACTTAATTACGATTTCTATCTGTGTCAATGTTTATTGGTCATTTAGATGAGTGGTGCATATCGGAATATTTTACGCAAGTTGGGTCTTTGGTGCAATAATTTTTAGTATGCCCATATTTTTGGCAATTTGTGCACTGTGGGATTGTTCGTTTCCTGTGTGGTGGTTCCAAGGTAACTGTGCAGTATAGGAGGCTAACTATTTTAAAAATATCTTTGTTATTTTCTTGAGGTTTCAATTCAATTCAGAAGAGTGGGTGGGGCTACTTTGTATCGATTATAATATCATGCTTATCTGTTGAATTAATTTGAATCTTCGATGATCTTTAGGTCTTAAAGTAAAGTATTTTGTTTCTTTTTTGTTTAATAGTGGTAATATATTTGTGTAGTGCGTGTTGTCCTAGGGTTTGATTTTTATTTCATTGGCGGATAGAGCTTTTAGTTCGTACTATACGTTTATTATTGAGTTAAGTGCAGATATTAGTGCTTGGATATTTTCAACATTTTGGATCTAAATAGGTGGTGGCTTTGGTTTTTTGTTCGTTTCTTTGTTCGTTTTCATTTTTCACGCAGGGATTCTGACCCATTGTTGCCGTGTATTTCGCTTTCTTCGTCATGAGATAATAGCTCGAACCTGTTGTTTGAATTCGGCATTGCTAGCCACTGCTCTTTGAGAGTTTTTTGGTTAGGATTATGAGCTTTGTTACGTTGTTTTTTTTATTCTCGGTGGCCATTGGGTACCAAGAGTATATTGACTTTGTGACAGCAGCAAATGTATGTAACGCCCATAAGGAGGCGTGGCCGACCCCATAAAGTATATATATTCTGACTCAGGGTCATTAGCCGATTGGAACATGTCCGTCTGTCGGTCTGAACGTCCGTATGAACACACAGATCTCGGAGACTATAAGAGCTAGTGCTTGTATTAGTTGCAGGCAGATCAAGTTTATTTTGGATTTTTGCCACGCCCCCCACCGCCTCCTTTGGAACATACCACTGCACCCACACCCAGCCAGGCTACATGACATGTTTGCATGATATGTTTGCCTGACCGTTGTTTGAAAATTTGGTACAGATCGGATAATTAACATTTCAAATTCCAAAATCTGAGAGGCGTCTCTATAGTGTACGCTTGCTTGGTGTTCTCACCCCACACACAGCAACATTAACTTAGTGATTTTTCTTTCTTTCAAATTTGTAAAGAGTGTGGCTCAGTGGTTAGAGGGTTGAACTTGCGTGTTTTAATTATTTTTTTTTTTTTAAATCACAATAAATATATAAATATAAACATGTAATATATCTTTGGGCACCGGGTATTAAATAGTCGAGCATACTAGACTATATCTTTCTTACTTGTTTTTGTTTGTGTTAGTTGGATAATTTGAGTGAGGGAGATTGTTTATCTCGGTTACGTTTTAAAGTTAGTGGCTTAGAGTGTGATTTAGTGTTTGAGTTTTGTACTTGCGTAATAGTTGGGATGGTTATAGTTGACAATGTAGGTAAAGTAGTGCAGGTTGGCTTAGTAGAGTAGCATAGAGTTGTTATAGCTGCTATCGTAGAGGCTGTTGATGTTTTTGTATTTGATGTGCTTGAGAGCGGTAGAGATGAGAGTGCGAGTTGATAATTTTGAGTGGATGTTGTTCCTAGAACGTTGATCATTGCTGTTTCTGTTTGGGTTGTTGGTGTTGCATCAGTGACCGTTTGATTTGTGTTGATGGTGTTGTTGGCATTTGTCGAGAGCAAAAGAGCTGGGGAGCGGACTGTCCAAATTTGGACAACTACTTTTAAAATTGTGTTTGTGATGCTCTGTATACTCTTTATATACTTATAGCTAATTCTAATTGAAATTGATTGTAAACTGTAATTTGTGCCAAATTACCCCACACTAGAAAACGTCAAAATTAACTTCTTATTAAATATTAATTAATTAACTTTAAAGAAGTCATGATTTAATTTGGAATTAAATGTAATTTCTGGCACGATGGTCAAAATAACCACGAAAACTTAACAATTAAATATACAAAAAAATTATATCTTTCTTCTTTAAAAAAATCTAAAACAACTAAAAGTTATGCGATAATGTAGACTAACAAACAATAAAGCTAATATTTCTTCACAAAAAAAGTGCGCAGAAACACCCTGAATTGAATTCTGTCTCTTATCATTTGCAGTATAATTTCTATTATGTATTCTGAAGAATCTTATTAATCCGACTGTCTGCACTAGAAACCAGAACTAAAGGTGGATGTCTTATGTGATACGTCTGAATCTATTTATTTCTGATCAAATATCGAGTATAAAGTCGTCATTCATGAAGCGTTGTAAGGGCGCCCCATCAGTTATGCATTATTCAAATTGTAAATTTACTGAAATTACATTGTATGCATATAGACACCACCCACTATCGTCCCTACCAAATTGCAGAGGTTAATATATTTTTATACCTGATACTGAATATATAATGGGCATTAAGTGTTCGTCTGTCCGTCTGTATGTCCGTTTGAGCACCTGGATTTCTGAAACTATAAGAGCTGAATACATAAAATTGTTTGTAAAGTGCTTGCATTAGTAACAGGCAAGTCAAGTTTGTTTAGGATTTTTGTCACGCCAATACCGCCTACAGGGTTACAACCTGAACATATTTTACATTTACAATTTAAATTTTTTTTGGAACACTTATAATGTAGACGGTATTAAAAATTTTGTCCAGATCGCACCATAAACAGTCACGAGCACCCGACAGTAAAATACCTTGCACCTTTATTTGCACATTCAAATTCAAACTTAACGTAAATTCATCCCGCCTAAGTTATTGTTATCTTGCCTTTCTCTTATTCTTATTAGCTGATTAATCAAAGTTCTAAGCGCACGCATGTTAGCGGCGCGCGCATCTTGCTTATCCACATTCGTTCGCCTCTCTTTGATCGCTCAAGTCATAAGCCGTGCTTATCTTGTCTTATTGCCTGTGCCAAACTCGAAGTAAATTGTAAAAATAATAAATTGAATTTTACACACATAGAAACAAATAGTGAACTAAATTACAACAAATTAAAAGTGCACGAAAATAAATATAAAACCAACACACACACACGCTGCTTATATTCATCACACACGCCTAATCAAACACAAAACGAAACTTTTACTTTACGCGAACACCCCACAACCCTTTTCGTATTAATTCGCAAAAGGTGGCATAAAGTAATGCCTCCTCGAAACACCGTGAAAATTAATTGTTTAATACATTTTTTTTTCTTTATCAATCGATACAATTGTTTTCAGGACTGATTAGTATTGATGCTCAGAAGTTCTAGAAGCTTAGTTATTAGGAGCCTCAAACGGTTTTACTCGGGTATTGCTTCTGAGCAAGAATACATACTCGTACTTTATAGGGTCTGCACACATTTGCACAAACTTAATATACCCTTTTTCAATGGGTACAGGGTATACAAATTATTTTTCTAGCTGCCATACAACCCCACACTATTATAACACTTCAACCGTTTTTAAGAGTGCCGACTACATTTTCTTTGTTGCATTCTTTTATTCTTTTCTTCCATACTAAAACTTTTTCTTTGATTCCAAAGATGCAGAACTTACTCCCGTCTGATTCCAGAAGTCAGGACTGTCATCTTAGGGTTATGCCGAATAGACTTAATAACAGCGATTTTTACTAGCTGTTTTAGCAAAGTGGGCGGCCAGATAGAGAAATTGGCAAGCTTCTGCCGGTAAAATTATAGTGATTTATAATTTATTGGATGGAGGAGTGAGAGATTAGAGCACCTATCTTTCTATAAGATTTTCTATCTAGATTAAAAATGATTTTTCGCTCCTCAACAGAAATTTATTTTCCTTTGTTCTCCATATTGCAAATCTTTATAGTGTGATGCAAAAATTAAGATCTAGTATAAAAAACCCGTTGCCTAGGCAACGTAATTAATATCGGCGTCAAGAAGTCTAATTGTTAAACAATTCTAAATAATTATAATATTACAGAGAATAAAATGTACTATGGTTGTTTTTAAAAAAAATTAGTTTGTGTTTGAAGTTGTATTTTAAGTTTTTTTTTTAGTGTGCGCAGATTTGTGATGCAGAGCCTGCATCTTATATATTATACATGTTTTTGTAGTGTTAAACTTAAAATATAATATCTATTTCATTGTTAAACAGTTATGAAACAAATATAATATTGACGAAAATAAAACAAAGTTATATTAAACAAAAATTGTTAATAATACGTATAAATTTGAGTTTGAAGTTTTATTTTATTTTTTTTTTTTTTTTTTTTGGGTGTACGCAAATTTATGTGGATGTACACTCAATAGCACAAATCTGCGAACACCGAAAAAAAAAAATGAAAATAAAATTTCAAACGCAAATTTTTGAGCTATTTATATGTATTTTTATTTAATTTTTTTTTTAACATAACTACATTTTATTCTTTTTAATATTATATTTTTTTTTAAGAATTTTTTAACAATTCGATATATTTTATATTTAATTTTAAGTTTTTATAATCCTAAAAGAGCACACGCAAAAGTCTGCATATAGTTCATTGAAGTTGTGTGGAATGGAAGATTGTGCGATTATTGTTATACTTCTTGGCGTTATTCAATGCCTAGGTAACGGGTTTTTTTTACAATAGATCTTTATTTTTGCATCACATTATGAAGATTTACACCATGGAGAATAAAAGCACAGAATTTTCTATTGAGGAGCGAACAATCACTTTTAACTTATTTTTAGATAGAATATCTTATAGAATGATTGGTGCTCTAATCTCTCACTCCTCCATCAAAAAAATAATAAATCTCTATAATTTTACCGGCAGTATCTTGCCAACGACTCCATCTGGCCGCCGGTTTCGGAGGTTACGATTCGCAGTGATATAAAAAAATTATGGGCAGCTGATTTTTAACATTATAGAGCAGCCAAAGCCTTGTATTATGTGCCGTATGCTTTGGGTCGTTTTGCCGCTGGGACCAAAATTCACGTCTTAAGGCCCGATTTTTCGACTCTTTCCATTAAATTGATTTCCAAAATGTTCATATAGATACCTTGACTCGTAACTGATTCAAAGAAATTATGTTTCCCACGCCACTTGCTGTTATACACCCCCACACTATTATGCGACTTCAATCTTCGCTTCTAATCTTTTCTTCCATACTAAAACTTTTTCTTTGATTCTAAAGATGCAGAACTTATTTCCGTCTGAGAATAGAACATGATTCTAGAAGTCTGGGGCTTTAAAATAAGCTTATTTGCAAAATATAGACGCTTTTGTCAATTGACTTCGCAAATCAGAGATTTTTTTCGGGCGACTCTGCCTTGGTAGCCATACTTTTTTATAACACGGAGTACCGTAACCTCCGAAACCGTTTTTGAAAAACTATCCTGGCCCTACGCCGAATAGACTTAATAACATCGCTTTGTTCGCGCTCCGGCGGGCGGCCAGATCGAGTCTTTGGCAAGATACTGCCGGTAAAATTACAGTGATTTTTTATTTTTTGGATGGAGGAGTGAGCTCCACCAATTGGCGTTCCAATCTCTCCCTAAGATTTTCAATCTAAAAATAGTTTTAAAATGATTTTTCGCTCCATAGCAGAAATTTTTGTGCCTTTGTTTTTCATGGTGTAAATCTTTATAATGTGATGCAAAAATGAAGATCTATTGTAAAAACCCGTTTCCTAGGCAACGTAATTAACATCGGCGCCAAGAAGTTTGACTATCACAGAATCTTTCATTCCATCCAATTTCAAATGGTACGCAGACTTTGCGTGTAGATATTTTTGTAGAGTTTAAGTTAAAATTAAATATTAAATATGTGAAATTGTTAAGCAATTCTGAAAAAATATTTGCGTTTGAAATTTTCCTTTTTTTTTTATGTACGCAGATTTTTGTTGTTGAGTGTACTGTGGGGTGTTTGGCACGCCCCTTCTGCCAATTACGGATTTTTGCAATAAGTTAATATGTCCTTTTTACCCATTTTTAATGGTTACAGTGTTTTAAAATATTTTCAAAAATAAATAAGTCATCAAGAAATTGAAATCATGAATTTAGAAAATTAATTTGTATTTCTTAATAGTAATTCGGCTTGGTAACATGTTATGCGACACATGATCACACACTTCCTAAGTTTCAAGTATTTATTTTGATCTTGAAATAACCACACATCTGGTTAAATATTTAGTTACGGTTGAGCCAACTAGGTGAGGCGCACATCTAATTGAACGTTTACCATAATTAGAGGAGGTGCAACTGGGTGTACCGTAGTACGACTAGTGATGCTTCGTGTTCATACTTGAACAAAAAAAAAAAACAACAAGTTTTGAAAGATGGTTCCGATATGGCAGTTCCCTATGCAATTTTAATTTTTGGAAAATTTACAATTTCGAGCTCTTTAGTTACTGAAAACTATATGATGAAATAGACAGACGGACGACACGAGCATTTTAGTGATTAAATATAAATGTATAATATATGTATGCGTACATTATCAACTTGCAAAGAAATGATAGTAAAGGATATATATATGTAAACGGTGAAAGCATATTATTACCTTTTCTTCGAGATGCGTAACGCCAGCTAAACTCTGATAGAAGGTTGGTGTTTCCAGTTCTGACGTAAGGCTGACACAATTTTCTGCGAGCAGCCATTTAGATAGGACAGTAGCATTTCGATGCTTTATAATCCATTCCTGAAACTGTTCAAAGTTTACACGTTCGGCCTGGGAAAATAATGAAACGCTCTCGAACGGTGCAAGGCTAACATTTCGTAAATACTCCGATTTTATGATATAAGTGCCTGAATCGTTGCAGTATAAGTTCCAAAGAAATCTAAATAATATATATATATATATATATATATATATATTCAAGTTACCATTGTAATAGTTATTCCCTAAGTATTTAGGAATTTAATCTAATTTGATTAATCTGAATTCTTTATTTTAGATTAATCTAATTAATTTTGTTAATTGTTGTTAGTTATTATAGCAAACGTATTAATAATTACTAAAACGAAATCAAGTAAGTATATATGCCAAGTATCACTCTAATATGAGGATTAACAATGAGGCACTGGTCTGCGATGCACAAGACAGGTAAACGAACTTGCTGATTTGGACTCAGCTACTGATACTGATCAAGAATATATACGCTTTTTAGGGCATGCTATGCTTTTTTGGTAAACACACATTTTTAAATACATATTCCCAAATTTCACTTACTTGGTTTTTTCCTCGGATGTGCCGCGTGTGATTAATACTAGTCCACAAAGTATATCCTTAAAAGATATGCCACGTTGTGTACCGCCACAAGCGGCATAAAGCATTTCTGTAATCTTGGCTGGAACACCTTCGCACAGTACATCTTGTTGGAAAGCATTGCGGCTGAGGAAGATTCTTCCCACTCCAGCTGATTTCTTAAAGGCCTCCTTTAGTCGCCGCAACTCAGCTTCACTTACTGTTAATGATCAATTCAGATTAATATTTTATATACATATATTAAAAGATTGTTTTGTGTTTGTAAGTTGAATATAAACTATATTATTATACCCTTGCAGAGGGTATATTAAATTTGGACAGGAGTTTGTAACCCCCTTAGGAGTGGTAGACCCAACAAAGTATATATATGTATTATTCTTAATCAGCGTCGATCCACATGTGCACGTCTGTCTGTTTCAAAACAAGAGTGTGTTAGTTTTAAAGCTATCTCAATGGAACTTGATATGCCCCTTATGCCCACAAGCTGTATATAAGTCGGAACCAGCCGAATCGTAACACTATATCATATCCAGTTAAAATTAACGTGATTTGAGTTTAGTGGCGACATATATTTCTCAATTAATCGAACCACTATATCATATAGTTGTCATATGACCAATTTGCAGAAAATTGAGTTTTTTTATGAAAAGTTGTCTTCTTGAGAACTTAAAATCAAAGAAAATTTTGGCACTAAACATGCGATGATTATATTCGAAACCGGTAACATCCATAAGAAATCGTGGTGGACAACATATAGTATATACATGCAAGTTATGCAACTTTCAATTATTTTGGCTACCAGGTACAGTCAACAAAACCTTACTTCTTACTTGTTTTAGATCCCGCCGTCTATTACCTCTTTTGGGGAGAACAATTATGACTTATTTTGTAGCGTGAGCGTCCTTTATTTTTCGAATGAATTTATAGTTTCTGTCCTCAGGTATCATTTATATGTTAATATAAATGTTTTTGAAATCAAATGCTATATGCTAATTAATTTTTCACTCCAATGCGCAATAGTATAACTCTGTTCATGTTTTAATAGTGGCCGGCCAAGGTGACGGCAACATAAGCCTGTTGATTAAAAATCACTGTGTTTTTTAAAACTCTGTTTAAATTTTCATGAATAAAACCATAGGAACGATATGTAGTTAGCTCTAACACTTTTTTTTGAAAATGGGTTTTTAGTACATTTTCAAAACATGTCTGATTTGCAGAGCAGTGGGGATCACCTCCAATAATATATATAAAGACGGTGACACTGGTTCATTTTCCTTTATATCGGAAAATATACTTTAAGAAGTGTTGAATCTGATTGGAAACTGGACATTTATTTTTCAAAGTTAGGAATTTTCATTTGATATAATAAGTTTAAGAATAATAATTCTTCCGAAACTGAAATCTAAAACTAATAAAGTTTCTTTCTAGATAACAATATGATACCGAGTTGGTAAAACACACACAAGGAGACATAGTGACCTCATAAATTATACATATTTTTGATCAGCATCACGAGCCAAATCCGGTTACCCCTCCGTCCGTCAGTTTTAAACCTTCATAGGATTGTGGACATGCAGATGCGAAAGAAATAGATAAGTCACATCAAAATTTGTTCAAACCAAAAAAACATATAATAAATTTATTAATTTATTATTTCATATTTTGAACATCTGGTTATATATTTCTTGTATGAATTTGTATGTAATACCTCTAATAAATTGCAAAAAATAGATACATATTTTGATAAACTGAAAGTCATTCTAAATAAATTTTGTTATCGTTAAGCCCATCATCGGTGTCCAAATGATTGTACAGCGAAATAGTGCGATTTTATCATAAATTTGATAACGGATGGAAAATCTTTGACTCATTGGTTGGATTTTCCATTAAATTGCGTTAAAAAGACGTTATTTATCAAAACGAATCGAAACAAATGGTCTAAAACGTTCCATGGATGATTTTTGTATACGATTATTAATATGGGTACACAAGTTTTAAAGCCACTTTTGAAAGAAGGAAATATAACTGAAACAGTTCAGTAATATCTCAGACAACATTCTTTAACAATTTAACGTCATAGAAAGTTATTCTACCTAAATGCAGCATATTGAACAATTGCATTTTGCAACATATCATCAAAATTTTATAACCACAGTATTATGGTTTATTATATGAACTGATGAGCCCAAAGTGTATATTTATAATGGACCATAATGGACGGTAAGTGGATTCAGAAGTAAAAATAAAATATGAAAAGTTCACAATTAAGACCATTTTACAGAAAGGGTAAAACATAATGGCATGAGCTTGTTTTTTGTTATCACTGACCATACAATAAATAGTAGTAAGTGGTAGTATGTACAAAAGATGGACTACCTTAATATTTTAAAGGCACTGGTGCTATACTAGGCAGAACCTAATATACTGCTTAATAAAATGCAAAGTGGATCCATTATAACTTTAGAATGGCCTAATGGAACCCAGAGGGTCAATCCGTTTCAAAATCAATAGATACATAAAGCCAAATTCCTTAAAAACTAAGCCAAAACGTAGTTAAATCTAACTATAACGCTACACATCTGTTGCATCTACTTCAAGAATAAGTTTACATTTGACATTTCATTATTTTTTTAATAAGTCATTCCAATTTTTGTGCAATTTTGTAATTTTAGGTACAGTTTTATATAGGAAAGCAAAATTTATGTTCGGCGGGCAGAAGACTTCATATTCTAGCAGTCTTAGAGGAAAACTTTTTATACAAAAATTTTCATAAAAAGTGTATATGTATTTATAAAATTTGGATCTAGTCACGATTTATAAATATCAACCAATTTGGTTTCAATTAGGACAACTATATCATACAGGCACCATAGAATCCATCGGTAAGAAATTACTTTGTAATGCAACTTTGTAAGACTCGGCACGCCGAATATGACTAAGTTGTTTCTTGCTGCTTATACTGTATTTTATTAATAAATAACAGAAAAAAATCAAGCCACATTGCATAAAAAATTATAAAAAAAAAATTACCAAAAAATGTAGTGCCAAATAAATGAACATACTTTCTTGAACTAATATCTTATGAATTAGCTAGAAAGTTTACTATTGTAAAGAAAACTGGGGCTAATGCAATATTCTGGCAGTTAGTAATAAAAACTGTAAACCCAACCTCTAAGCCCACAGAAGCAATTGTTGGAAAAACCTAAATTAAATTTGTGAGGTAATTTTGTGAGGACTGGAAGTATACATGGACAAAAGCAGTGGCTTAAAAACACCATCTTGTGTAAACTGCTCCCATTAATGTGTCGAAAATGGGTCATTAATCTTACTACATCATCTTAAGGGTTAGCTGGCTTAGTCTGGATTTGTTTATAAAATTTGGTAAATTGAATTTTTAATTTTCTATTCAGCATTATTTAAACCTTTCGACCCCAACTTTTTTCGACCTCCGTCGAATGAAATTTTTTTTTTTACTTTTAATCTTAATATATTTATTAATTATTTGTCAAACATTTTGGGTCGCCACGCTAATTGGTTTGGGTGCTAGGGAAAGTTGCTTGTGAGCAAGGTGGGGCCATAGAGGTAATACAACAAATTTCTACCAAAACTATGAATGATACGACATAAAACAGTTTTTGCTAGTATTGCAGCATAGATGTACTTGGCACTTAAGGCACTTGGACAATGGTGTTCCTGTCTTACACAATCTGCAACGTCCTTTGTCACCAAATGCCACCTAATGGGGGATCCTAAGCATACAACCGAGCTTTCCCTTTCAGTATTTATTGGTCGACCCCCCTTTTTTTTAAATCAGTACTTTGCAAAAGATCATATGCAATTTCCATTTGAAATTATTTTAAAGGCATATGATTTTGGTTTGGGTTCTTCAGCTATAATTGGTTTCTATACAAGCACCAATAGAAAACCCTGATGTACAACTTTCTTGATCGATGGTTAACCTTGTAAAGCTCCATAAGCATATCTGCCAAATCTAATCCCCCATACCCTTATTATAAGAGGCAACTATATCAGGCCGTGTCACATCAATGTTGGCTTTATCTTTTACACTCCAGCGTTTGCATGTTCCAGCGGGTTGATGGTATTTCCACGAAGATACAAGTTGAACTGCCTTGTTGTCAAACCATTTTACATACACACTTTGATGTTCTTCCTGTGGTAGTTTCCCAAAATTTTCTTTTACAAGTTAAGTAAAAGACGTATCTTATACAGCTTATCATAGTTCGGCTCCCCTCTGTTACTTCAGTAAGCTTTAATTTTATTGACCAAGCCATCTTCCATTGGGGCAATTTTAAAGTACCCAAGTACATCAAAATGCCAATATAACGTTTAATTTCTTCTTCAGTACATTTTAACTCCATGCTGTGTTCTTGCAGATGATACAAATCGGTTTGTTTTGTGATTAGATCAAAAACATGATTATCAAAAAATATAAAAAAAGAAATACTCCACTGGCTCCATAATACTTTGAGTTTATCGTCACTTTCCCAAATACTTTCAGGCGCTCATGTTATTGGCCCTACTCTCCATTTAAGTGTTTTAGGATAAATCTTTTCAAAGCAGTCATCCGCAACAACGCTTGATTCCAACTCATATTCTTTTGAAACCAATTCTTCAAGAAGTCCAATCTCTTTGATTCTCCTCTTTCCCAGATCCCATTATATTCTTCTCCAGAACAGCAGAAATGTCCTCCAAGTCATCACCGCTTTCTTCATCAGATGAGACATCCCACTCGAAGTTTACTAACGTCTCAATTTCATCTTTGGCAATCCTTTCTCTTTCAGTCGCATATCTTCATAAAAATTTTTGTATGCATTAAAATCAACCACTATTGCCCAAGGTTGCTCACAAGCAACTTTACAACTTTAAAAATTACTTACTTACTTTTTACTCAAAATCAATTAAAATTATAGGGCTTTTAAGCTCAATTTATGCTTATTACATTATTTTATTTCTTAATTAAAAATACGAACATAGTTTTATGTTATTAATTTTTAAAGTTCAGTAAAAACAAAAAAATATGTCTAACTCGTACTCGTGCTCCGGCAAAATAGTAGCAGAAAGTAATATAGAATTAGTTATATCTCTGATTGCAAACATGGCGACATTAGTTGACTGCTGTAAGACAATTTACACTGCACTTCAAGTTCAGTGATACTGTAAATAATCTTTGCCAAACTTTTTTTGGGAGAGCGAAATCTGTCAGCTGATGTGTTATTGTTCTAAGTATCAACACACAATCAAAACATCTTTTCTACGGTACTATTATACCCTCGACGTCTTATCAGCAACGATTCATCTGTTTTACCTTTACCAATGGTCATAAAAAGAGCAACAAGACCGGTTGCAAGATAAATTCAATTGGAAAATTAAAAACAAATTCAGTTTGATTGCATGCCTAGTTCTCTCCTTTATCTTTACTACCTACTATTTTTCAACAACTATTGACCTAATCTAATAAGTTACGACAATAAGAACAAAATTCGGCATCTGTACTATTTTATTGTCAATGTTAGCAAGATCCAAGACTCTAATATTCATGTTGATGTTCGTAAACATGTACGAGTATAGAAAACAGCAACTAATTTAAACAACAGAAAGAAAACGAAAATTTAAAAGAATTAATCAATAAAAAGCATGGAAATAGGAAATGAGAACAACATAATCGATAAAGCGCAATTACACCTTTAGTAATATTTGAGTTGTTTATGTCTGTTTTAAAAACTGTGTTGTTGGTCTTTAGCTTTTATTTTATAAAGCTTGCTTTTAAATTTTAATGTTGAAACACTTACCGCGTTTTACAGCATCCTCGTAAGAAATGCAAGCATGTTTTGATTCCTTTGTACCCATTATTTATTGGAGGGCGACGACTACAAATTCTTGAGTCTTTTGCTTGCTTCGACGTTGTCTTCTTGTGACTACTACACTGCTTACATTTGTTTATGTTATTTGTAGCCGTTGTCGAAGGGGCTTGAGAGTAAATCACAGTCTCTGATTCATATAAGCATATGCAAAATCTTTTGTTTTCCTTTTTTTATTTTTAGAAAAATTTTTTCTTGGTACATTGCATGGTATTTGCTTATAATTTTTAACTATCAACGATAGGTGTGACCACATAACAAACTTGAAAAATACTGTCAATTAAGGTCCTCATGCCCAGCTGTTTTATTGTAGAAAACAGCTGTTCTTAAGTATTTTATTCTTCGAGTATTTTGTAGCACTTACTATCGATATATCGCGTAGGATTTGAAAGCTATACTCAACACTGCAATGATCTATCATATATTGTACAGACGTAATTAAAAAGCAATAATTGGACGTAATTTTTACGTCTAATCAACAAGACACAACATAATTGCAGGTGTCCATTACGAGCAACTGCAAAACAATACACGTGCACTTATCTATTTCAATTGAATATTGCTTAAAAATTGCACCGCCATTTTACGCAAATCTAGAATCGGCGACGACGAACACACACAAAAGAAAACCAGAGTCATAGCTGAAAAAAACTGTGCGTGTTTGCGTGTGTTATTGCTGCCCGATGTTTATTCGGTTAGGTCTATGAATTTTTTGTATAAGTATATAAATTTATACCTTCCCGCAAAATTTCAAAGTAAGTAATAGTAAGCCAGACTTCTGTAATAAAATAGTACAAGTATATTAATAATCATAGCTAACCAGCTACAGTAATTTAGTGAAACCACAACACAAGTAAACGACGTGGGCGATAACAAAAATTAAAGAGGAATACCGAGTAGAATTGAAACTTAAACTAAATCCAGAAACAGATAATTTCATTAACTGTGGTTTAATCAAACAACAACATAACATAAAATGGCCAAAACGTACGACTACCTGTTTAAATTGTTGCTTATCGGTGACTCTGGCGTTGGAAAAACCTGCATTTTGTTTCGATTCTCAGAAGACGCATTTAATACAACGTTTATATCCACAATAGGTAAGGGTATCTATGAATTATCATTTTATATTCTTTCAACTGTCTACCCACAACTAGAATTAAAAGATGCTAAGTAATCCAAACATTTCGAATGCATACATCATCATTCTTTGGTACACTCTTATATTGTGACTTGTGACTCATTTTAAAACTCTTCTTTTTGTTGCTCTTTCGCTCTCTCCATTTCCTTGCGAAAGTATTCGTCATTATTATTATTATGGCATAGTTCTAAAAAAGAATGTTTCAAAGGAGAACCTTGTACTAAATCTTTAAAAGCGAGAATAAACAAAAGTAATAATACTAAGTAATAGAATATTTAATTGAGAATAGCAACCAAATTAAGAAATATTTTTTCATTGTGTTTGATAAAAATTTGTTTCTAATTATAAATAGCTCTAGATAAAAGTGATGAAATATTAACTTAAGACGATTAAAAAACTCTAGTGTAAATCTTTACTTAACTCTTATCCGCTAGTCGTGTACAGAAAATAAGTACGTAGAGACAAAACAAAAGTTTCCCAACTGATTTTTGGGATATATCACGTTTATTCGACATGGTGCTGTATGTGCCAAGAGCTCAGGGTTTTATCTATTTATATATTATTGGCACATGTTCCTGCACAGATTATAATTTTGTGTTACATGTTTTTATAAGTTAAATAGTTTCCTCTATGACTTTACTTTGCTTGTTTCTCTCTCTTTACTCTTTTATTGATACAAAAACGATTAAACTTAGTTAATTTGGATTTATGGTTTTATGTGGTTTTTTGTTTCGCAGGTATCGATTTTAAAATAAGAACAATTGAGTTAGATAACAAAAAAATCAAATTACAAATATGGTGAGTATACAAAATTGAATTTAAAATGTATCGTTAGATATATTCAACAATTTAATAGGGATACAGCCGGACAGGAACGTTTCCGGACAATAACCACGGCATATTACAGAGGTGCCATGGGTATAATGCTTGTCTATGATATAACGCAGGAAAAATCATTTGAGAATATTAAAAATTGGATTCGTAATATTGAAGAAAACGCCGCAGCCGATGTTGAGAAAATGCTGCTGGGCAATAAATGTGAACTGAACGATAAACGACAGGTAATTAATTAACAAAATCTTTTAAATCCGATGCTTTTATACATTTTTAAGGTTACTTTAATTTTTATCTGGAGTTTGAAACGCTCAATATGAGCTATACCAGTGTGTTCCAACTCAACTCTCTGTTTTGAAAACACAAATAATTAACCTAACGTATACATTTTATTTTAAGTTATCCGGTAAAGTTTATGAAAAATTTTTTTATTTCAAACATTCGTCCAAGTATGCAAGTGTATGAAATATTCCGAACGCCGAAGTTACCTTTGCTTTCTTATTGTAATTATATTTTCTCTTTTTTAAAAGGTTTCAAAGGAACGTGGTGAACAATTAGCTATTGAATATGGTATAAAGTTCATGGAGACCTCTGCGAAAGCTAGCATCAATGTTGAGGAAGCTTTCCTTACGCTCGCTAGTGATATAAAAGCGAAAACAGAGAAGCGTATGGTTAGTGAAAAACAAAATTGATTACATTGATCTATACAAAATTATTCTTTCGCTTCTTATTCAGGAGGCAAACAATCCACCCAAAGGAGGTCATCAGTTAAAATTAACCGAGATACGAACAAAGGATAGTTGGTTGGCCAGGTGCAGTCTGCTTTGACCTGGCAATGTACGTGTATCGTTGATGCGACATGGTGGTAATAATTATAATAATCTGTGCACGGTAATAGTTTTCTTAGCTTTTTTTTAAGTTTTAAGAATAATAACAGCAGTAACAACAACGCGAGAAAATTTCACCAAAATTTGCAAAATATAATTAAAATAATATTATTTTTAATGGTAAAGCTAATTTGAATTTAATCTTGATGTAATTCGCAAATGGTATAAAAATTATGCATTAATATTTGAACATAATATTTATTTCATGTTTATAAGAAAAGAAGTAAAACCATTATTAACATACACACGAATGTTATAAGAATTAACTGAAACCAGACCACCCGCCTTTACCAGCTCCTGTTCATTACTCCACTGAAAAGTTCGAAATCTTCGTTTATATTAAAATTATCTGTACCACGAAATAAACAGCCATGATTCTTCATAATTTGTAAAAAAATGACAACAATAAATTAATAAATTAGAAAATAAATATATATCTTTTATACACGCTAATGAAACCTTTCATTAATGCATTCGCAAAACTTTTTAAGTTATAATTAATTTGATGAGTTCATACAAATCCTCAGACGCACAAATTTTATACAAAAAAGAAAAATATACAAACGACCCCAAACAATAAATAAATTCACATACTAGTTACTGGTGCTTAAAACTAGGCGTTGTCAATATTAAATGTATACAAATTGAATAATAAATTGCGTGAATATATTTAACATTTTACGCGAGCGAGAATATAAAATTGATAGACATAAACATTGAAGCAAATACGAATAAAATGAAAAATAGTAAAAAAAAATACAGAGCAGAAAAATACATATTGTGAAATGATAAACTAAATTTAAAGGCATATTTTATATTATCTAATTAATTATATATGTACTTGTAATATTAATTATTAAATGTATACAATTTTATAAAATAATTCTTGTGCATAAAGAATATTTTTTATATAATTAACAACAATATTACCAATATTCCGTAAAATAGTTTTTGCTCACCATTTTATAAAGTTTATTTAATTATCTGCATCATCTATTTTGGACATACATTGAACGAATGTGGACGAACACCAGCAGCATCCTTTTTTCCAATCCATTTTAGATGGAAACAAAAATAATTTATCTGCGGCATGCCGAATATGGCATACCCTTAAACTTAAACAAAAACCTTTTTTAAACAAAAAATCAATTTTAACCGATTGTTCCTATGGTGGTTATAAGAATATACTCAAATCCTGTAAGTTTTAGCTGGATAGCTTGACAAACAAAAAAATCCAAAACAAAAAAACTTTTGCGCCATTTAATGCTCATTTTAGAAACTCATGCCACTGATCCTTACTAACATACCACTAAGCATATAATATATCTGAATATATTTGCATAACTTATAATTTTATTAATACGTAAAAATAGAAAAATAGTATATGTTTATAATAGTATATTAAAATAGATATCAATATTTTCAATATCTTAAGCCCAAAAATAAAAAATAGGGACATGAAATCAATAAGTTAGTGAAGTGAGTCAAGTGCAAATTGGCAACGACGCATCAGTGTAGGTCATGTTCAGAACATGAGCAGCTCTTGCTAATGCTTATTCTTTTGTCACTACACATAAAAGCAAGCGAAGTGAAGGGTTAAAAATCAAATTTTCGGGGTTGTTACAATGTTTGCACCCACCAACACATAACCTCATGTATATATACACGCACGCACACATAAAAAAAAATTATTGTGCGATCGAAACAGACCGTGCTTACGCAGCCGCTGTCAAATCGACAATGAGAACTATTTTTCGTTACGCTCTTGTGTACTCTCCGACAAGCGTTCGGTTTTTTGCCGAATAGTGTGGGACCTGAAGTTGCTAAAGCATCAGTATAGCTAAATTTCTCTGTTTGGTGCCTCTATATATTATATGCTTAGTGATACCAAATTACCATGTTTACTATATTAATCGTCCTGATAACAAAGCCTTTAATGAAACCGCTATTATCATTAAAAAAATAATAATAAGAAAGCTACAGTCCGGTGTGCTATTATGTCTATAGTGTACTGTTTAACATAGCTATGATCGATTTCCTGAGGCGCTGGGAGAGTGACAAAAATAAAAAACAAATTTGATCTACCTGTGACTAATAGAAGCAAAAATGAAGGCTCCAGCTCCTATAGTCTCCAAATACTAGGTGTTCGTTATAGAGAAAGCTATTACTGTCGTGAGCACTCAATTGTAAAATACCCTGTAACCTTGAATAATATCCCTGAACATACAACTAAGTTACTTAGTTGTGGGTTAGTGATAACACATAACTGTATTAAAAGGGCTGTTT
>JBAMBR010002360.1:0-23410 GCA_037044475.1 Zaprionus obscuricornis | reverse complement strand
TGCCTAAGGTCATAAGCGCTGTAAGTGCTTGATCATGGCATAAAGAATTTGAAGAGTGTGCACAGGGTCTCTTTTATCTAATACGAATCTGTTTCCGTTTCGTGTGTAACTAATTAAATTTTCTGACAGTAACAACAACAACAGTAACCGAAAATCATAATCATAATCATTTTTGTTACTGATTTTCATTTCCATTTTTTTTTACAGTTCTTTATTTATTTTTTTTTACTTCTCTTTCGCTCTTAACGCTTGCTCTGTGTGTTGTTGTATTTCGCTTATGTTGATTTGCTTAATTGAGTAAAAAGTGTCCAATTGAAGGCACGGCAGGGTGCACTGCATGCTCTGACCTAGCTCTGGCTATACATAACTTTGGGGAGGAACATAACAAAAGCAAAAAATAAACGACCGAACATTGAACGACAAATGATGCTTCTCACTTTATTTTGTGTACGTATATTTCCGATTGTGAGTCAAATTCAATGACACACAAGTGAAACTATACAAAAAAAAAAAAAAAAAAATAAAATATTTCTAGCTTAAGAGCTACAAGAAATTTGCCAAAGAACAGAAAAAAATCAGCAAAAGAATAACAAAAAAAAATCATAAGCGATACTTAAGTCAATTTTAAGTATTACAATCATATATCACATGCAGTACATGTTGTATATGTTGCTTTAACTATTTCTAGTTACGCTGCTTTTTTTTTCGATATACAAAGCTTTAATTAATAGTTTTGAGCACTGTAATGACTCAATTGCAACTGCAATTAAAAAACCATCAAACAAAATTGATTGAGTATACGCAGCGTAAGCTGCTGCTGCTGTCACTGTCACTATGCTGCTGCTGTTGCTGCTGCTGCCACAAGTAATTTCATTAGTTAAAGCGATCACTTGACACAAATTAAATGTCATTCATGGGGTTAACATAAATCATAAGCTGATCGTTTACTATTTGTGCATGCAAAACATGAAAACAAACTATGAAAAAAACTACAAAAAAAAAACACAAAGAGAGCTGAAGTCCAGTGCCAAAAGTTGTTGTTGTTGTTATTATTATTATTACTATTATTGTTGCAACAAATTTTTTGTAAGTCACTTTGGGTTTTTTTTTTTCGCTACACTCAGCAAAATAAACAAAAAACAAAAAAAATTGTAAGAACAAAGAAATTTCCAAGTTAAAGAAAAATAATAGCGTAAAAATCTAAATTAAATTTTTTGCTGCTTTAAGTAAAATTAAATTCAAAGCAATTGCAAATTTTGAAAGAATAAAAAAATATGCAAAGTATTTTGCAGCTCAAGAATTAAAATTACTAATCACTTTTTGCTTAGTGTACGCAATTTTTTTTTGCTATAAATATTTAGTATTATATTTTTGTTTGTTGTTATTGTTTTTTTTATGACAATATGAAACTTTGCCAACTTAACGATTTGTTAATTAAAAAAATTTTCCTTAAGCAATTGTTTTATTTTGATTTTATGACTTGAGCGTCGTCTCGCCTTGCCTTGAATATTTTTTTTTTGTTGTTTGCCATTTTTGTGTTTTTTTTTATTTGACTTTTGCATTTGACATCAATTTTCATACGTTTCACTGACCGCCTCTATGTCTGTCTGTCTGTCAAACTGTTGCCACTGCAATTGACTGTCGTCAATCGAGTTTGTTTTTTTATTATATTTTTTTTTAAAGCTAATTATAAAGCATTTGCTTTTGCGACACTTCCTTAATTCACGATTCACTTTCATTTTACGTGTTAAGTTTAGCAGCTGCTGATTGTCCAGTTAATCAATCAGTTATTGCTTAATAAAATCAATTGCGAATCAATTATTATATCATTAATTTTAGTATAATATATAAATAAATATAATAATAATAAATAAAAAAATCATAATAAAAATTAATAATAAAATTTCTATGCTGACAATTTATGACAATTTTATGATTGCAATTTAGATAACACAATTATTCTTCATGTAGGTTGACAACAAGTTTATATTATGCGATATTTGATATGCTACTGAAAATATTCCTTTTCTTTTTTTTTTTTGTAAATCATCAAAATTTCATTGAACTTTAAATCTGCTTCAAATATTTTAATGCTTCATTTTTTTTTTTTAATTTTTTTTTTAATTCATTTTGAATTTGCATTTTATGCAATAAAAAAAAAATAAAATTATTAATGCATCAAAAAATTGTAAAGTTATTGTGTAATAATAATTTATGTGTTGAGAGAAAAAACAAAAAAAAAAGTGTTGATAATTATGAATAGAATGCACAACGATTAGCTACATTGTATATTAGCATGATAATAACTAATAAAGTAAATATTATGAAATATTACGTATACGTACCTTTTGTTAAATATTTTAATTATTTATTAAAAATTTGTTATAGTTTATATTATAGCTTGAATGCTGTTTTATCCGTTTTGAAAATCCTTCTTCACTGCGAGCTATGATTTTCCAACTGAATTTTTTTTTCTTTCTTTCGTTTTCTTTCTTGGTGAAATTTGTCAATATATTTTTTTTCTTTTTCTTTTAGTTTTGTATAAATTATTTTTCAAATTTCTCTTTTTTCTTTTTTTGTGATAATTTCTGGTTTTCTATGTATGTTTTCTCTTTATTTTTGATTTTTTTTTGGGTTTTCCAGCACTTGGCTCACTGCACTTTGTGATTCACTTTGCTTACAATAATGGCAGCCCAAAAAAAACTTGTTCTTGTTGTTCTTTTTACGTATTATCAACACGTAAACGTCGCTCGCAGACTAATCAGAACCTCAGCGCACAACTAACTTTTATATCCCAAACGATGGGGACGCTTACCGTCTGTCGCAGCAGCAGCAACAGCAGCAGCAGCAGCAGACGCAGCAACAGCAGCAGCAGCGCCTCAACATCGGCATTGCTTGAAACTTTTGGTGTTTGCATCGTTTTGCGTTGATGTCGCTGTCGCTGTCGACGCTAGCGTCAACGTTAACGTTAACGTCGGCGCATTTACTCTTGTTCACTTGGCGTTTGGTTTGAAAAACTAAAAAACCAGTTCCTGATCTTAAAGCACCTGCAATTGCCTTTCGCATAACATAACGTACATATCTTAATCGTGTTCATATTCGTGTGTTATCGTATCGTTATTTTATTTTTTTTTTTTTCGTATGCTTTTCGTATCATATCGTGCTTATATTTATACTACTCGCATTACCTTTTTTAGTTAGTTCGTTTTAGTCGTAACTAAAGTAACAATTTTTATTTTTTTTTTTGCTTTTAAGTCTCTCGGGTTCAGTGACGTAGGAAATGACAACAAAATTCCTGCCAATGGCACACGCTAATTGGCTAGACAAACGCATAAACACATACACACAGAGAGAGAGAGAGACATACAAACGCACTAGCACACAAACACACACACACACACACGCATACTGCTGACATATGCATGCGATCAGTTGTATGACTAGTTGGGCTTGTTAGATGATATGGAAATCCCTGGCAGAATACTTTATGACGCACTCGGGCTCAAAGCCCCCCTAACAGAAAAGCCACAAGATGCTCTTGATCATTTGTATGCATCGTAAATCAGTTCAATTCTTAGTACAGTAAAAACACGCTAATGACTAAAACTGATGAGAAAAAATATTTATTACATTTTTATAAGACTAAAAAAAAAATTATTTATTTAAATATTATTTATAGTATTTTAATTATTATTTATATGTTAATATTATTTAAATATTTTTTATTTATTATTTATTTTATTTATATATTAATATTATTTAAATTTTTTTTATAATTATTATTTATTTGTTAATATTATTTAAATATTATTTATTTATTATTTATATTATTTATATATTAATATTAATTAAATATTTTTTATAATTATTATTATTTATATGTTAATATTATTTATTTATTATTTATATTATTTATATATTAATATTATTTAAATATTTTTTATAATTATTATTTATATGTTAATATTATTTATTTATTATATATATATTAATATTATTTAAATATTTTTCTATAATTATTATTATTATTTATATATTAATATTATTTATTTATTATTTATATTATTTATATATTAATATTAATTAAATATTTTTTTTTTTAATTATTATTATTTATATATTAATATTATTTAAATATTTTTTATAATTATTATTATTTATATGTTAATATTATTTAAATATTTTTTTATAATTATTATTATTATTATTTATATATTAGTATTATTTTATATATTAGTATTATTTGAATATTATTTATAAATAATTCATAAATTTATATATAAAATATAGCGACAGTTGAAGCTTTTATTTAATAAAAAATTCAACACAGATTTCATTGAAATATTTGTAATCATTAATTTAAACATAATTATAGCTCACTTCAACACTTTTTTTTTTCTTCATTTTTTAATGTTATTTCAATAATTGAAAAACTGCAACTGAAATAATTGATCAAGAAAGAGCAAAAAAAAAAAAAATAAAAATCTGTCGACAATTAATTTTTTTTTTATTTATTTATTTTTTTTTGTTTGTTAATTAATAAATGTTTTTTTTTTGCTCGATTTAATTAGTTTAAATTTAAAGCTTTTAATAACTGTTAGAAATTACTAAAAAAGAAGAAAAAGAAAACATTTATTAATTAACAAACAAAAAAAATAAATAAGTAAAAAAAAAATTAATTGTCGACAGATTTTATTTTTTTTTTTTTTTTGCCGTTTCTTGATCAATTATTTCAGTTGCAGTTTTTCAATTATTGAAACAACATTAAAAAATGAATTAAAAAAAGTGTTGAAGTGAGCTATAATTATGTTTAAATTAATGATTACAAATATTTCAATGAAATCTGTGTTGAATTTTTTATTAAAGAAAAGCTTCAACTGTAGCTATATTTTATATATAAATTTATGAATTATTTATAAATAATATTTAAATAATATTTATATATAAATAATAATAATACTAATACTAAATTTAAATAATATTAATATATAAATAATTATTAAAATAATATTTAAATAAATAAATAAATAAATAATAATATTAATAATAATTATAAAAAAAAAATTAAATAATATTAATTTATAAATAATATAAATAATAATTAAAATAATATAAATAATATTTAAATAAATAAATAATAATAATAATAATAATAATAATAATTATAAAAAATATTTAAATAAGATTAATATATAAATAATAATTAAAATAATATTTAAATAAATAAATAAATAATAATATTAATAAAAATTATAAAAAATATTTAAATAATATTAATATATAAATAATATAAATAATAAATAAAAAATATTTAAATAATATTAATATATAAATAATATAAATAATAAATAAATAATATTAACACATAAATAATAATAATTATAAAAAATATTTAATTAATATTAATATAGAAATAATATAAATAATAATTAAAATAATATAAATAATATTTAAATAAATAAATAATAATAATAATTATAAAAAATATTTAAATAATATTAACATATAAATAATAATTATAAGAAATATTTAAATAATATTAATATATAAATAATAATTAAAATACTATAAATAATATTTAAATAAATAAATAATTTTTTTTTAGTCTTATAAAAATGTAATAAATATTTTTTCTCATCAGTTTTAGTCATTAGCGTGTTTTTACTGTACTAAGAATTGAACTGATTTACGATGCATACAAATGATCAAGAGCATCTTGTGGCTTTTCTGTTAGGGGGGCTTTGAGCCCGAGTGCGTCATAAAGTATTCTGCCCAGGGATTTCCATATCATCTAACAAGCCCAACTAGTCATACAACTGATCGCATGCATATGTCAGCAGTATGCGTGTGTGTGTGTGTGTGTGTGTTTGTGTGCTAGTGCGTTTGTATGTCTCTCTCTCTCTCTGTGTATGTGTTTATGCGTTTGTCTAGCCAATTAGCGTGTGCCATTGGCAGGAATTTTGTTGTCATTTCCTACGTCACTGAACCCGAGAGACTTAAAAGCAAAGCAAAAATAAAAATAAAAAATTGTTACTTAGTTACGACTAAAACGAACTAACTAAAAAAGGTAATGCGAGTAGTATAAATATAAGCACGATATGATACGAAAAGCATACGAAAAAAAAAAAATAAATAACGATACGATAACACACGAATATGAACACGATTAAGATATGTACGTTATGTTATGCGAAAGGCAATTGCAGGTGCTTTAAGATCAGGAACTGGTTTTTTAGTTTTTCAAACCAAACGCCAAGTGAACAAGAGTAAATGCGCCGACGTTACCGTTGGCGTTGACGCAGACGCTAGCGTCGACAGCGACAGTGACAGCAACATCAACGCAAAACGATGCAAACACCAAAAGTTTCAAGCAATGCCGATGTTGAGGCGCTGCTGCTGCTGTTGCTGTTGCTGCGTCTGCTGCTGCTGCTGTTGCTGCTGCTGCGACAGACGGTAAGCGTCCCCATCGTTTGGGATATAAAAGTTAGTTGTGCGCTGAGGTTCTGATTAGTCTGCGAGCGACGTTTACGTGTTGATAATACGTAAAAAGAACAACAAGAACAAGTTTTTTTTGGGCTGCCATTATTGTAAGCAAAGTGAATCACAAAGTGCAGTGAGCCAAGTGCTGGAAAACCCAAAAAAAAAATAAAGAGAAAACATATATAGAAAACCAGAAATTATCACAAAAAAGAAAAAAGAGAAATTTGAAAAATAATTTATACAAAACTAAAAGAAAAAGAAAAAAAATATATTGACAAATTTCACCAAGAAAGAAAACGAAGAAAAAGAAAAAAAATTCAGTTGGAAAATCATAGCTCGCAGTGAAGAAAGATTTTCAAAACAGATAAAACAGAATTCAAGCTATAATATAAACTATAACAAATTTTTAATAAATAATTTAAATATTTAATAAAAGGTACGTATACGTAATATTTCATAATATTTACTTTATTAGTTATTATCATGCTAATATACAATGTAGCTAATCGTTGTGCATTCTATTCATAATTAACAACACTTTTTTTTCTCTAAACAAATAAATTATTATTACACAATAACTTTACAATTTTTTGTGCATTAATAATTTTATTTTTTTTTTTATTGCATAATATGCAAATTCAAAATGAATTAAAAAAAAAAATTTTAAAAAAAAAATGAAGCATTAAAATATTTGAAGCAGATTTAAAGTTCAATGAAATTTTGATGATTTACAAAAAAAAAAAAGAAAAGGAATATTTTCAGTAGCATATCAAATATCGCATAATATAAACTTGTTGTCAACCTACATGAAGAATAATTGTGTTATCTAAATTGCAATCATAAAATTGTCATAAATTGTCAGCATAGAAATTTTATTATTAATTTTTATTATGATTTTTTTATTTATTATTATTATATTTATTTATATATTATACTAAAATTAATGATATAATAATTGATTCGCAATTGATTTTATTAAGCAATAACTGATTGATTAACTGGACAATCAGCAGCTGCTAAATTTAACACGTAAAATGAAAGTGAATCGTGAATTAAGGAAGTGTCGCAAAAGCAAATGCTTTATAATTAACTTTAAAAAAAAAATATAATAAAAAAAAAACTCGATTGACGACAGTCAATTGCAGTGGCAACAGTTTGACAGACAGACAGATATAGAGGCGGTCAGTGAAACGTATGAAAATTGATGTCAAATGCAAAAGTCAAATAAAAAAAAAAAAACAAAAAAAACACAAAAATGGCAAACAACAAAAAAAAAATATTCAAGGCAAGGCGAGACGACGCTCAAGTCATAAAATCAAAATAAAACAATTGCTTAAGGAAAATTTTTTTAATTAACAAATCGTTAAGTTGGCAAAGTTTCATATTGTCATAAAAACAACAATAACAACAACAACAGCAACAACAACATAAACAAAAATATAATACTAAATATTTATAGCAAAAAAATTGCGTACACTAAGCAAAAAGTGATTAGTAATTTTTATTCTTGAGCTGCAAAATACTTTGCATATTTTTTATTCTTTCAAAATTAGCAATTGCTTTGAATTTAATTTTACTTAAACCAGCAAAAAATTTAATTTAGATTTTTACGCTATTATTTTATTTTTTTTTTTAACTTGAAAATTTCTTTGTTCTTACAATTTGCTTTTAATGTTTATTTATTTATTTTTATTTTTTTTTGCTGAGTGTAGCGAAAAAAAAACCCAAAGTGACTTACAAAAATTTGTTGCAACAATAATAGTAATAATAATAACAATAACAACAACAACTTTTGGCACTGGACTTCAGCTCTCTTTGTGTTTTTTTGTTTTTTTTGTAGTTTGTTTTCATGTTTTGCATGCACAAATAGTAAACGATCAGCTTATGATTTATGTTAACCCCATGAATGACATTTAATTTGTGTCAAGTGATCGCTTTAACTAATGAAATTACTTGTGGCAGCAGCAGCAACAGCAGCAGCATAGTGACAGTGACAGCAGCAGCAGCTTACGCTGCGTATACTCAATCAATTTTGTTTGATGGTTTTTTAATTGCAGTTGCAATTGAGTCATTACAGTGCTCAAAACTATTAATTAAAGCTTTGTATATCGAAAAAAGCAGCGTAACTAGAAATAGTTAAAGCAACATATACAACATGTACAACATGTACTGCATGTGTGTGATATATGATTGTAATACTTAAAATTGACTTAAATATCGCTTATAATTTTTTTGTTATTCTTTTGCTGATTTTTTTCTGTTCTTGGTAAATTTCTTGTAGTTCTTAAGCTAGAAATATTTTGTTTTTTTTTTTTTTTTTTGTATAGTTTCACTTGTGTGTCATTGAATTTGACTCACAATCGGAAATATACGTACACAAAATAAAGAGAGAAACATCATTTGTCGTTCAATGTTCGGTCGCTTATTTTTTTTTTGCGCTTTTGTTCCTCCCCAAAGTCATGTATAGCCAGAGCTAGGTCAGAGTATGCAGTGCACCCTGCCGTGCCTTCAATTGGACACTTTTTACTCAATTAAGCAAATCAACATAAGCGAAATACAACAACAAAAACAACAACACACAGAGCAAGCGTTAAGAGCGAAAGAGAAGTAAAAAAAAAAATAATAAAAAACTGTAAAAAAAAAATGGAAATGAAAATCAGTAACAAAAATGATTATGATTATGATTTTCGGTTACTGTTGTTGTTGTTGTTGCTATTGTTGTTACTGTCAGAAAATTTAATTAGTTACACACGAAACGGAAACAGATTCGTATTAGATAAAAGAGACCAATTGCAAGCCCTGTGCACACTCTTCGCATTCTTTATGCCATGATCAAGCACTTACAGCGCTTATGACCTTAGGCAATGTTGTTGATCTACAATATATAAAAAAAAAAATTTATTGCTTGTTCACATACATAACATACAACAATAGTAACAACAGCAACAACAACAAAAGCAATAACAATAACACCTTATAGACGAAAAAGCTGTTTGTAATTATGTAAATTACAAATTACATGGCACGTTGATAATTATGGAACGATTTTCCAAAAGCCTCAAAAACACAATCTAAGCTCAAAATGCTCAACCTTGAGCGGAAAATTATAACCAAGTCTTAAACGATTTTCAATTGCAGCATATACATATGTAGTACATATATATATATATATACAAGTCTTTATTTATTGCTACTGCTACTGCTACTGCTACTGCTGCTGCTGCTGCAGAAATAGTAGTAATAATAAAAAATAAATACATTTAATTTAATAGCCGCAGTTAGATTTCACCTCATCAACAGAAGCAGCGATGCGATGCGGTACATTAAATCGATGATGTGAAAAGCTAAAGCAAAAGTCATAGCAAAAATAAATAATAAATAAAACAGTAAAAAAAATAAAAAAAATAAAGAACAAAACGTTATATGGTAAGAAAATAAACACTTAAGATACTGCAATTGTGGACAATGTACACTAGTGATGCGAACAGTTAGCAATAAAGATACAAAACATACATACAAAAGATACATAGATACATTATACATATTGTATGCAGATATGCATAATCTGTAGCCGTAACTTGTATTGTTTGCTTGCTGTATGTTCAACTAATTTAGAATGGGGATAGGGGAGGGTTGTCCAACACGGCGCATACGTAATATGCTAAAGCGCACAAACGCTTGGGAAATATATCAACAATGTGAGATTCGTTTGTAATATTATTACGTATACGTATACGTAGCCTGTCACAAAATGTATGCCAAATATTTTTAAGTTTAAAACAAGAACTTGCTAGCTAAAATAATGCTATACATTTGGTCTGCCATAGTCAAAGCATACACTGAGCGAAAATCGTGCATATTTACAAAATTAATATTAAATCAATTTTACAATTTTTTATGCAATTTTCAAACTGAAGTTCAATTCAATTTCATATAAAAAATATTATTTATGTGTTACTCGAAATTCTCCCAGTGTATGAGTTGTAATAAAGTTATGCCAAATATTTTCGTCTCTTAATTGCGCAATTTTTTTTTTTTTTTTGCAAGGAACTTGTTTTAGTTCTAGACTAAAAATTAACAAATTGTTAAATTGGCCGCGTTTAACAGACACACAGCTAGCAAACATATGTAATCGGAAGCTAATTAGTAATTGTATATAAAGATTATAAATAATTCATAAAAAAAAAATAAAAACAATTGGTTAAAGAAAGGAAACTATATTTACTTCCTGGACACTTGCTTAAAATACAATTAAATGACGACAAAAAAAAAAAAAGAGAACTAAAAAATTGAAACTGAAAACAAGACAAGAACAGACCAGACGGCAGTTAATTTAATGAGTTTTAATTTTAATTTGAAATGAACTATAGACTAAGGACAGCTACATATATTTCTAGGGTATATATACTAACATATATATATACATATACATATGTATACGTCGCGTATACGACTAGTGCGCGACGAGTAATTGCCACCGTGCCCCACTAAAAAAAAAGACATGTTTCTGAGTCTCACTTAATATCTAGCTAACTTCTTGTCTTTGATTGGAATGGCGACGCGTGCGTTGACGTTTGACATTGGAGACAGACAAATAGACAGCACAGAGACAGATAGACAAAACAGACAGACAGACGGACAGCTAGTGAAGACAGACACGCAGTCGGAACCAGAAGTTGTTTTTTCTCTATTTCAACTCAATGACATTCAGAAGTTGAATATTTTTTTTTATTTATTTTTTTATGTAATAAAAAATAAAAGAAATAATAAATGCGTCAACTTTGGCAAACTAATGCAATTTATTTAGTATTTAAAAGCTTTAACTAATCGACATGGACAGCTAAATGAAGCTTATTTAAGCTGTTAAGATGCTGCTTAAGAAACCGAAAAACTGAAAAACTGAAAACTTCAAAAATATAGTACAACATTTGGCATTATAGAATTATATGGAATGTATATCATATCATTAAGTGATGCATGAATTAAGCTAAGCGGCTTAACTTAAAGGTGTCATAAATGCAGTAACTAATTTTGACAGATGTCAAAAAAAAAAAATATTTCTTGACTTGAATTTTTAATGGCATTTTTTTTTATTAAAAAAATCTGCATAAAAAAATTTATAAGAATTTTTTTTATCTAATAAATTTACAAATAATATAATCTTAATGCAGCTTTATAACTTAAGTGTATTAAAAAAAAATAATTTTTACATTTGTTGGCGCATAAAAAAAAAAAAAAGTCATAAACCATACTTTGTAACTTGGCAATTTTAATGGCAGTTAATTATCATAAAATCATAATATAAATTATTTTTTTTTTTTTATTTATATGCACATAGAATATAAAATTATCACTTGATCTTTTATAGTCTATAGATTGACACCTGTACATAGAATTCTATAACTCTGTCTCTGTCTCATTATATATATATATGCATGGTATGTCTATATATCTGCAAAAATGTTAACAATTTCAATGCACTTTTAACTATAAATTCAAATATCTTAAATCATAACTAATGATCGTTTGCCATATTCATTAACTACGGTAATTAAAAAAAAAAAAAATTGTTGTTACTAGTCTATATGTTAATGTTAATGGTAAATGTAGAAGAATATAAAATTTATAGCAACTTTGCCCTCTAACATAGCTTTAATATCTTTATTCACAAGTTGCACTATTCCATTCTCATCATCATCATCATCATTGTCGTTGTCATTGTTGTTGTTGTTGTTGTCATATTCAAGACCCTTAGCTCATAACTATCATTAGTAGCGACCTGTCTGTCAGACATATAGTCATATAATTATCACTTTATAGCCGTCAATCGACTATTGTGTAATAATCCGAGAATTTTATTTTTTCGTTATTTTTTCATTTTATTTTTATTAATAATTTATTGCAAATACTTTGCGCTTTCAGTCATGCAGAACTTGGCGGGAAATTAGAGTGTTTAAATTGTTTCCTAGTTAAACATAGCTTTACTTCCGGTTTAACCCTACTAACTTAAGCCTGACTAATGCCCAACGATATATGATTCATATTTGTAACTTACCCTTCAATTACGTTCAATTTATTGCTTGCTTACAGTCAACGCAATGGGTTCTTTGCCACAGCTATCGATTGTTAAGGGACAACAGCAGGATTATGTGCCACGTGCATTACATCGCATCTTTGAGGAGCAACAATTGCGACATGCCGATAAGGTGGCATTGATCTATCAGGGTCAATCATTGGCGCCCAGCCAGAGCAGTTATCGTCAGATGAATGAACGTGCCAATCGTGCAGCACGTTTGCTGGTTGAGGAGACGCATGGACGTTTCTTGCAACCAAATAGTGATGGTGATTTCATTGTTGCTGTCTGTATGCAACCATCGGAGGCATTGGTCACCACACTGTTGGCCATTTGGAAAGCTGGCGGTGCATATTTGCCTATAGATCCTAGTTTTCCAGCAAATCGCATACATCATATCTTGCTCGAGGCACGTCCGACACTAGTGTTGCGTGACGATGATATCGATGCACAACGTTTCCAGGGTACGCCCACGCTATCATTGACGGAACTGTATGCCAAATCATTGCAATTGAGTGGCGGAAATTTGTTGTCGGAGGAAATGCTGCGTGGTGGCAATGATCATATTGCCATTGTGCTCTATACCTCTGGTAGCACAGGTGTGCCGAAGGGAGTGCGTCTGCCGCATGAGAATATATTAAATCGTTTGCAATGGCAATGGGCAACCTTTCCCTATACGGCAAGTGAGACAGTGGGCGTGTTCAAGACTGCCCTAACTTTTGTGGATTCTATTGCCGAGCTTTGGGGACCATTGATGTGTGGTCTGGCTATATTGGTGGTGCCCAAGGCGGTTACCAAGGATCCACAGCGTCTGGTTGCATTGCTGGAGAAATATAAGATTCGTCGCTTGGTGCTGGTGCCAACACTGTTGCGCTCCCTGCTCATGTACTTGAAGATGGAAGGCGGCGGTTCGGCACAGAAATTGCTCTACAATCTGCAGATTTGGGTCTGCTCAGGTGAGCCTCTGGCCGTACCGTTGGCCAGTAGCTTCTTTGATTACTTTGATGAGGGTGTGCATCGGCTGTACAATTTCTATGGCTCCACCGAGGTGATGGGTGATGTGACCTACTTCACCTGCGAGAGCAAGAAACAGTTGAGCATGTATGACAATGTGCCCATAGGTAAGCAATGATTGTACTTCAGCCCTGGAAATGTTAACTAAAAGTTGATTTCCAGGCATTCCTGTCTCCAATACTGTCATTTATCTGCTCGATGCTGATTATCGTCCAGTCAAGAACGGAGAAATTGGTGAAATCTTTGCTTCGGGCTTGAATTTGGCTGCCGGTTATGTCAATGGACGTGATCCTGAACGTTTCCTGGAGAATCCACTGGCCGTTGAGAAAAGTAAGTTGCCACACCGTTAAAAGCAACAATAGTTTTCTAATCCTTTTTTATTAAATAGAATATGCGCGTCTTTATCGCACCGGAGATTATGGATCTCTGAAGAATGGTAACATTATGTACGAGGGACGCACTGACTCTCAGGTCAAAATACGTGGACATCGTGTCGATCTCTCTGAGGTTGAGAAAAACGTTGCCGAATTACCGCTAGTAGAGAAAGCGATCGTCCTTTGCTATCATGCCGGACATGTTGATCAAGCAATTCTTGCATTCGTCAAACTACGCGATGATGCACCCATGGTAACTGAACTCCAATTGGAGGGCAGACTCAAGGATAAGCTAGCTGATTATATGACACCACAAGTTATCATATTGGAGCATGTGCCACTATTAGTCAACGGCAAAGTCGATCGTCAGGCATTGCTCAAGACCTACGAGACGGCAAACAATAATGAAGGCGATTCGAGCATTGTCCTGGACTATGATTACTCTGAAGTGCCCGAGGAGCTCAAGCTAATTGCACGTGATCTATTTGAGACAGTTGGCGGTGTCATTGGACGTTCGACACGTGCCACTTTAGCACCACGCAGCAATTTCTATGAGCTGGGTGGCAACTCGCTTAATTCCATTTTCACTGTTACTTTGCTGCGCGAGAAGGGTTACAATATTGGCATCTCAGAGTTTATTGCTGCCAAGAATTTGGGTGAGATTATTGAGAAGATGTCTGGTAATCATGATGCCGTACAGTTGGAAGAGGAAACACTTAATGCTTGTCCACATTTGAAAATGGAAGCGGTACCATTGCGTCTGGAGCATCGTCAGGATGTCATCGAGTAAGTAGAATGAAAAATAAATAAACTTGATCAGATTTCCTATAACTCTTCTCTGTTTTATAGCATTATTGTATCCAGTTTCTACAACAAGGCAGATTTGGAAATGTGGCTAAAACCAAGCGTTCTACGTACCGATTATAGCGATATACTCAATGTAAGTCCGAGAGATAATTTTGCTACTCTAATAATTGATAATTGATTTTTGGTCCTGCAGGATATTTGGAATGTGCTGGTTGAGCGTGATCTAAGCTTTGTCGTATACGATCGCAATACAGATCAAATCATTGGCACTGCACTCAACTTTGATGCACGCAATGAGCCCGAGGTAGACATCAAGTCAAAGCTGCTAGTTGTCTTTGAGTTCCTGGAATTCTGCGAGGGTCCCATACGGTAAGCATAGCAATATTTAATTTCCTCTTTACGGAACATCAGGCTAATTATGTTTCTTCTGCTACAGTGACAACTATTTGCCCAAGGGTCTGAATCAAATACTCCACTCCTTCATGATGGGCACCGCTGAGCAGCTAAATCCGCGCGAAAATATTGCCTGCATGCATTTTATGGAGCACGAAGTGTTGCGTGTGGCACGCGAAAAGAAATTCGCCGGCATTTTCACTACCAACACCAGCCCATTGACCCAACAGCTTGCCGATGTCTATCACTATAAGACGTTGCTTAACTATCAAGTCAATGAATTTGTCAGCTCTGATGGCAGTCGACCATTTGGTGCTGCGCCCGATGAGCAACGCGCTATTGTTCACTGGAAGGAAGTGGAAAAATAATAAGCAAGCGAGCCAGCAAGTGAGCGAGAGAGAGAGAGAGAGAGAGAGTTGATTGATTCCGTAGTAGTCGCTATATCTATATCTATCTATCGAATTTAAGACGCACCTGTGTTGTATGTAACTTATAGTATATAGAATTTACCATCTAGTATTAGCCTTAGGCATCGTATTAATGTATTTTCATCAATTTAACATATTATGTTGACTAGTTGTAAGCAATTTCAAATATTCAATTAAACAAAATCAATTAATGACAATTAATGCACGATTTTCATTCTCATGCTCAATTCTCTTTCTCAGCAGCATTCACATTTGACTTTCGATTATTTTTCAACTATAGCTTTGTTTATGTAATCGCTGCAGATTACCAGATAACACTGTCGTACATGCTTATGGTACTACAGTTACAGTTATTAGTTTTCATTTCCAATATTTCATATATTATAGAAAAATTATATTCAGATATATATTTTTTTTGTCATTTTTATTATATGATTTTTCAAAGAAAAATTGAAAAACAGAAAGAATTTTTTTTTTTTTTTTCGCATAAACATTCTTCGAAAAACTTTAAGTAATTTTTTTATATATGTTTTTTGTTTTCTTTTAAAATTGCAATTTTTTTTTTTTAGCCGAATGTAATAATTTATTTAATTTATTATTTTTTTTTTTGCTAGATCATCTTGCTTTTTTTTTTAATGCATTTGAAATCATTTGAAATTTCTCTGTTTGTCTAGTGTTAATTTGGATTTTAATTTATATAATTGCCGTAACCGTTGGTTATTATTATTATTTTTTTTATTTTGTTTCTGTTTTTTATCGACTCTGCGGTTAAAGCTGCATATTGCATACAATACAGACATGAATAGACGATTTAAACATTAAAGCCATAAATATGGTTGGTTTATTCTAGTTTCTATTACACATGTGTTTCTTTTTTTTTTTAAGATTACAAGATACTTTGCTGCGTCGTTTATTACTTTTTGCCAATTTGTTTTTTTTTTTTTTTGTTTTACATACATTTATATATATTAGTAATATATAGAATATAATATTTGTAATATTTTCTTTTAATTTATTTTTTATATTTTTTTTATGAGTTTTTATTAAACTTTTTTTTTTGTTTTTCTTTTAGATTGAATAAATGAGCGAATTTTTTCATAGCTCGAAATATTTTTTTATTTGCGTCTTGCTAAATTATTTATATAATTTTTTATATTTATTTTTTATATGTATAATTTTTTTTTTATTTTATTTTGTTTATTTTTTTTGTTTTTTTACTTGCGAACTAATTACATAATGCTAAGTAAATATATATAAATCTGCATATAGATTTGAATATACAAATATTCATTATAATTATTATTATATTATATATATATATATGTATATGTATATATCTGTGTATGAATGTGTTCATGGTTTGTGGATGAGTGTGTGATTTGTAAGTGTTTGCTGTGTCTTGCCATTTATTTGTTTAAACATTTCTTTAACGGCTCAACAGTCAAGCGTGCAAAGCTGTATGAAATCATAAATATATTTATATATTTTATATATATTTATGTTTATATATAGTATGATGATTGTGTAGATGATAGATGTGTATGTATATATATGAGTGTGTGTGTGTGTGTGTATTTGTGGCATGATGATTATTATAAATTTTTGTTTTAAGCGCTAGCATATACTAAAAACTAAGAACTGTACAGCTAAGCTACTAATTTACGTTAATTGTTATATAATTCATTATCATTCATCAACAAAGGGGTGGGAAGGATGGGGGATGGGGTATGGTTGGGTTGCTTGGTTGGGGATACACTAGACAATTTATATAGTATTAGTTGCCTAATTAGCTATCGCTAGTTATTTTGGCCATACAAAATATCAAAGAAACTACAACAAGCTATAGCTACTGGGGTAAAAGACAAGCGCATCATTGTTAATAGTTCAATTGAGCGGCTGCTGATCAAGCTCATGCATGCTAGACCAACAAACTACGGTCAGAGTTGAATAGTTGAACAAATAGACAAACAAACAGACAGACAGATAGAAGACAAAGAGAGAGTAAGAGTAAGAGTTAGAGTTAGAGGAGCAACAGACACTATTATACGCTTAATTCGAAGCTTTACGAACTATGCGTATGACCCTTGTAGACTATGAGGCCGCTGTCTGATCCACCAGCCTATAGTTCTGGAATGTCTTCCATTCGCCAGTGTTATAATCCAAACGTATATGTGACTCAACCAGACACAGTGCCGTATTGCCATCCTCTTGCTGAACTTTCTCCTGCAAATTAAATTGAAAAGAAATTAGTCAAAAATATTGAAAGTTATTTGTAATTACAGCGAGACTTACCTCTGTTTCGCCCAATTTAATAACTAAAACATTTTCTGTATTGGGACGCGGATTCTCACGCAGACCAGCCATAAAGCCCAAGATAAGCGCCTTATCCGGTCGTGATACACGATTCGCTTTGCGGAACATCTCATGTGCCTTGTGCACATGTTCATTCTATGTATACAGCGATAAGTTAATATGAGTTATTAATATATAGTTATATATAGAAGAATTATCTTACCGATAGCGAAAGTCCTCGTCTCTGTGGCGCTGGCTGTGTTTGCTGTGCTGCTGGTGCTGTTGCCTGTTGTTGTTGTTGCGACTGTTGTTGCTGCTGTTGGGTTACCTGCACCTGAACAGTGCGTGAAATGGCTGCATTGTTACTTTGCTGCTGTTGCTGTTGTTGTTGTTGCTGTATCTGTGCGCCTGTTGTGCTCGTCGAGGTGACCAAACGCTGCTGCAGGGCCGGCTTATGCTGTACCAGTATCTGTTGTTGTTGCTGTTGTTGCTGCTGCTGGCGCGGTTGCTGTTGCGGCGCTGTTGCTGCTGATTGCGTTATTATTGTACGCTGTGTGCTGCTTGGCGCCGCCTGCACCTGCACCAACTGCGGCTGCTGGCCAGGACGCTGTATTAACGTCAGGCCCTGCGGCAGCGTGGTCAACCCTCCGCTCACATTTGTCATCACTGGCCGTATTATTGTTTGCTGTGTGGACTATAAAAATTTCATTTTATATTATTATAAATTTTACATAAACTCAATATTATAGCTATAATAATATTTCAGACCTGCTTGCGATTACTTGCACTTTTGCTTGATATAAATTTACTTTAGTTTCTTGATTGCTTGAAATATTCAAATTTTCATATTCATATTCATATTCTTATTAGAACTTCAGATAAATACATATTCTTATAAGACCCACGGAGTAAAACCAATTCCATAGTTTCACAGTTTCTTCATCTATAATTATTCTTGTTTTTCTTGCTTCACTTACATTTCCAATGACAGTCGTTGGCGTCTGTTGTTGAACAATAACATGTTGACTTCCAATTGGATTTGTTGGTATCAATGTTGGCATCAATTTGCCAGCTTGTTGTGCCTGCTGCTGTAATTGTATGGTATGTGGCTGTATGCTCGTTGATGTTGTTGTCTTAACCAAACTGGGCGGACCTGCCGCCGTTGTTGTTGTCATGAGCGTTGCACCGCTACCAATGCCAGGCAAACTACCAACATTACTTATCGGTATCTGTTGATACATATCTCCGCCAATGTTACGCAATATGACGCCCTTTTGTGTTAATATTATGGTTTTATTTTTACCCGCCGTTGGCGATACATTCAATGTGCTACCAGCAATTGTTCCACCTGGCTGCATAATCACTTGCGATAACTTTGGCTGTTGTGTGGCCGTTGTATTTGCCACAATTGTATGCTGTGGATGCGGATGTGGATGTGGTTGCTGTTGTTGCAATTGTGCCTGCATATGTTGCTGTTGTGCTGCCTGTGATGCGGGCTGTATTGTTACAGGTCGATTTGGCAATTGCACATTTTGTATATTGAGCGTCTGTTGGTTAGCGGCAGCAGCAGCAGCAGCAACAGCTGCTGTTGTGGCCACCAATGGCGGTGGATTATTAGAGACAACAGTTGTTGCCTGTTGATGTTGTCGCAGCGGTGTCATAACGACACCAGATGCACCTGTTGTCTTTAACAATATCTTTGTCGGTGTCTGACCGCTGCTACCAGCTGCTGTTTGATATAATGTTGTTGTCTGTGGCGCTGGACGTGTCTGTGTGAAGGAGGTCAATGTGGGCAGTGTTGGCTGTTGTGGCTGTGGTGCTGCCAGAATGTATTGTGTTGTTTGACCCTGTGACGTTGTTGTTGTCAACAATTGTGGTTGCTGTTGCAGCTGCTGTTGTTGTTGTTGTTGCTGCTGCTGTTGCTGTTGTTGCTGCTGTTGTTGTTGTTGTTGCTGAGCAACTTGTGCTGCAGCTGCTGCAGCGGCTGCTGCACTGGATGTTGCTGCGCCTTGTTGTTGCATCTGCTGCTGCTGTTGTTGCTGTTGCTGCTGCTGTGCACGTTTTGCCGGCTGAATTATGGTCTGCGATATGATAACCGGACCACTGTTAGCAGCCGTCTTTAATTGACTTAACGGCATCGTCTTTATAGCCTGCGATGGTATTGTTGTTGTTGTTGTGCTGCAGCTGGGCACAACCAATGGTTTCTATGCACACAAAAAACAGAGAGAGAGAGACAATTTATTAGTTGATATAATTCTATAATTTTTTTATAGTTATTCATGTTGACTTACCGCACGTTGCAAACTAGGCGACGATGCCAATATAACGGGCGTTGAACTATTGATTAGTATAGGTTGCTGCTGTTGCTGTTGTTGTTGCTGCTGTTGTTGTTGTTGCTGTTGTGGCTGCTGTTGTATTGTAGCCTGTGTACCACTCGTGCTGCTACCTGATGTCGAGGCTGTTGTTGAATTTGTTGCAGCCTTTGATTTAGCTGATGTTATCTTCACTGAAATATTATTGGGTAAATTGGCCAATGGATTGGCAGCTTGTCGCAATTGTTGTGGTGTCAATATTGTTGTTGTTGTTGTTGTGCCAGCAATTGATGTGCTGCTGCTGCTGGCACTAGTGCTTGCAGCTGATGTTGTTGCACGTAATATTGGCTTTATATCCAGCTTTTCCATTTTTATAGTTGTATTGCCTACAGTTGTTGTAGTTGTCCCTGCCGCTGCTGCTGCTGCAGCGGCTGCTGTTGTTGTGGTTGTCGCTGTTACTGTATTATTATTGAGACGTTTCTGCGCTGTGCTGCGTATTAATAATTGTGGCGTACGTTGTGCCGGCTGCTGTTGTATAATAATTCGCTGTTGCTGTGGTGTTGTCTGTGTTGTGGCACGAACTGGTGTTGTGTCGATCTTCTCTACCTTTATATTAGCCGGCACAATAATCTCCTCACTCTTGATCTCAATCTCTTGCTTAATACGCTTTGGCGTATTATGATAACTATTATTGTTGTTATTGTTATTATTATTATTATTGTTGTTATTGTTATTGAGCTTGGCCGCAGCTTTAGGTGTCTTTACTTTAGCTTCAGCTTTGACTGTTTGTCGCGTGGGTGTAGTTGCCACTGTGACAGCAGCAGCTGGTGCAGTTGGTGTTGTTGTCTGTGTAAATTGCAATGTGGTAGCAGCATATTCTGGAGTCTCTGGTGTTTCTGGCAGCGAAGTCTTTGTTACCAATTCTGATGTCTTGAAATCATCATCGGGCTGCTCCTCGATACTGCCAGAGCTTTGATTTAGCTGTGGCTCTAATTTTATTTCAAAACTATTATTTGCCGATGTGGGAGTTGTGGGCGTATCCACAGCATTGCCAGCAGCGGCAGCATCTGTGGGCGTCACATCGCCGTTATTATTATTATTATTGCTAGCAGCAGCTGCTGCAGCCGCTGCTGCAGCTGCCTGTTGTTTCTGTTCCTGTTTCTTTTGTTGTTCTTCTAATTGCTGTTCACGCTTGCGCTTCTTCGCAGCTGCATAGCCAAGTGGTTGCTCAGTAATATCAAGAATTTTGATGCCACCATCTTTTCGTCCAGCTGGCGTACGACTAAGATTTGGTCGCTGTGCATTGCCGGCAACATTTGGCGAACGAAAGCCTGTGGTTGGCATACGTGATGGAATACCCTTCAATGGCGTTGTGTCTGTCATTTTGCGTGGCATGCCACGTGAACGCAATGGTATAGTTGGTGCCGATGACTTCTTCAATGAGGATTGCGCATCGGCTGATTTATGCAATAATTCGGTACGCAATTGTGCGCTCTTCGGTTTACGCTTTAACGTGAAATGTTTCACTGGTGCCGGCTGCTGTCCAACCTGTTGCAAATACATTTTGCATGATTTAGTAATGAGTGTTATATAGTAATGAGTAATGTTAATATACTTACCACTGAGATGAGTGCATTTTTATTAAGATATTGGCACTCGAGTGGCAACATGCCTAAATCTGAATGCTTTGTCACCAGTTTACGTAAATCGTTAACCATGTCTGTGAATATGGGACGTGTGTCCTCGTAATCGGAGATTTCTGTATTTAGTGAACTAGTTGCCGGAAATGTTTTCATGGTTTCGGCCAACATGGAAACCCATAATTCTGAATCGAGTCCGGCTACCTCGATTACCTCTTCCAGTTCAGTTTTCCACTGAACAAATAAAATGAAAAGAAATTTAATAAATAATTAAAGATATTTTATTTAAATAATAAACGTTTTTTTTCTACTCGACATTAATTATTTTTTTTTTTAAATTGTTTATGATTTTTAAACACAGTATCAAAGTTCATCATATCGAAGCTCAACTGTTTCTTGCTTGATTTTTCTTTATCAAAATAAATATGATTTATATGTGAAACCGGTTTCCACATTGACATTATGTTTGAACATGTTTTGAACAATTTAACAGTGCTGTTAAAATGTTATCAGCAGAAAACAAACGATTAAATTCTTGTTATTCATCCGCACTCGACATAATAATTCAATTTAGATAAACAAAAAATCGAAATATTGTTGTTTCATAATTATTTGCTATTAATTTTCGTAATTGAAAAGCACTTTCAATTGATTGGCATAAATATAAATATAAATATAAATAAATATATTCAACAGTTTTGTGTATTGACTGCCCGCTCAACGCCCACAGACCCCACGCATACACACACGTCACGCACACGCACACGCACACGCAGACGACATAGACATATGTATACACACACAAACAGTCAGCAAACAACACCAGCAACGACAGCAGCGGCAGCACCTACACTTATACACAACTCTCACATACACACGCACACATTGACACACAAGTCGTTCGCGCAGAAGTGGCGGGAAATATTTCTTATTACTATATATGTAAAATAAATAACAGCACTGATACACTTGTATGTATATGTTGATACCGATAATATAAATATGCGTTTATTTTCATTCACGCTTGTTAGGAACACTATTTTTGCATTTTAAGGTACATAGGAGCATAAAAATTGAATGTGTTCAGCAACAACAACGCAGCAGTCTAAACGTGTGCGTGCGTCTTTTTGTCAGTGTGTACGTGCATGTGCGTGTACATGCCTAGTGTACTTTTCGTATTTTTTTTTTTTTATATTTCGTTTGACACCAGCGAGACTTGATTTTTTTTTTACCTCTTCAACCAGACGGCGCGGTATATGTAGAAAACTGAGCAGAAGTTTTAATTTGACTTGTGTCTGCAAATCGGGAAAACAATCCTTGATGTTGCGCAAAACCTCTTTGTTTAATTGCGAGCATATTGAACCATTTATCCACGAATCATTTGATGTGCCCAGTTTATTATGCAGCCAAAGTGATGTGTCGCTATCCCTTACGTTCGCCATTTTTAAGTTTCACGTCTTTTCACTCACGGCTCACATATAACTTCAGCACGTCTAACGTCAAAGTGCTCTTTTGAAATGCAATTTTCAATTGATATTCGTTTTTATTTTAGTTTTCGACGAAAAACAGAAAATACCCGTGGAAAAGTGTAATAGGA
>JBAMBR010002359.1:0-80796 GCA_037044475.1 Zaprionus obscuricornis | reverse complement strand
GACATCACAACGACAACGGCCGCTTCTGATACCGATACAACAACTACAACGGCTGCAGGCTCAGACTCAGATACCACAACAACAACAACAGCATCATCAAATAGCGGTGGCAAGAAGAAGAAGAAGACCAGAATAATCAGGAAATTCAAGGAAGTACGCAAGGGTGGCAAGCAAACCATTAAAAGACATCGCAAAAGCAATAGTACAAGCAAATGGAGCAAATGGTAAATGAAAAACTAGATACAGGATAATGGGAACCGTTAAGCGATTACTCTTCATGGATACGAACACATATTTGTATTAAGCTTATATTTAAGAACATATTACATTGCGCATGTGATTAAACGTATTTTAAAATTTAAATTATAAATGTTATTAACAAGTAGAAACACAACAGCCGAATGTGATCGACTGGTACCCGAAAAGATTTGAAATTGGATTGCGTTCAAGTTTATGATCCGATCTGGAACAAATTTTCACACATTGTCTACAAAAGTGCACAGTATAAGTATTCAGTAAAATTCAGTATCTTAAAAATAGGGCCTGCAGTGTAGTGGCAATAACCTATTTCTAAAAGCGGAACAAACTGGATCTGCTTACAACTTATACAAGCATTTGCAAAAACAGTTTCTAGCTTTTACCGTCTCCGAGTTCTAGAACATACGTACAGGCGACAAATAACATCGATTCGTCGTCTGATCCTGAGCAAGTATATACTATACTTCAAGTGTCTAGCAATCTTCCCTATGTGCGTTACACACATTTGCTAGCATTAGAAGGTCATTATTCCCCAGCACTATGGGATTTGTAACGCCCCTTAGGAGGCGCATCAAGTTAGGCAGGATGTAGAAACGAAAATCTGGAAATTCCGGGCAACCCGACCCTATCAAAACCCACTTAGTTTTAATTTTTAAATGTTAGAAGTTAGACGAGTGGCAGTTGGTGCTGGCTAGCTTAGTCATCTGGCTGAAGGTGAAAATGAATTCATCGGGCATGGAAAGTGGATAATTATCTCATTTAGGTAAACTTTAGTGAATGTTTATCTCAGGAATAAAAAATAGGTACCTATATATAAAATATGTATACAGATAGTGGGCCTCAAAAAAAGAAAAAGAAAAATGACAAAAAACTGTTTGATAATTTAACGGAAACCAAAAAAAAAAAAAAGTTCTAGAAGTCAAATATATATAAATATAAGTATAAAAAATAATTTAAAAAAAAAAAAATTTTTAAATTAAAAAAAAAATAAATTATTTTAAATACTTTTATTTTTTTTGTTGAAAATTTATTTATAAAGATATCGTAACAATCTATGCAGTAACTTACAATTCAGCAATTGAAGTAATAATCGGAACACCGAAGATAACTTTGCTTTCTTATTTAAATTTATGGGATTTTTGCATATACATTTAACCGAAAAAATGATATGTATTTCATCTGAATTTATTTGATGAAACTGATACATAAATAACAAAAGTTTCATTGAACTGCATCAATTTCTCTTTATAATAATTGATAAAATAGATAAGATTAATTTAATAATGAAAATTTTTGAATTTGTGAATTATTTTTTAAAAACAAAATGTTTTATAAATTATTAAAACATCCCAAAGAATTCATACTTCTGCAAGTTGATGTTAAGGATCTTTTACCTTACACAGCAAAAAAATTTGTTATGATGTTAAATCGGTATTTAATGGACAAAATATGCAGAGCATTTGGATATGTTCCGTACAATTTAGTAGGATATTTTAAGATTGAGCTAAGTGTATAATTCAATTAGAGTAACTTGACCCGTTTCCAGATTCAGTTGTAACCCCAATTCTTCTATTTTTCTATTTTGGGCAGACATTAAATAAACTTCAATTAAATTATAAACATTTCACTATTTTAGGCAACACCACAAACAGCTAAACAAATATGCTAAAATTCTAAGCATAAATGAAAGCCTAAAGTCAAATCGTGAATCATTGATAAAATGTTCCAATTCTCATTGTTTACATATGTTCATCAATTCTCTCACAACTGTGCAAACATTAGGCCTATTCTGAATTTTGCTATAAAAATCATTTGAATCCGAAAGATAAGCATCATTCATCAACTGATCTAATCAACATGAGAACTCAAACTATCGTATTGGGCTGCGCTCTACTGGCCACATGCCTCTTTTATCTGCCAATGAGCGAGGGAGTGGCATGTACAGGAACCGATACACCAACAGGTTGTACCGATTGCTCCCTGGCTGCAAATGCAGCTGAAGCTGACTGTCTTACAACCACAACTGAAGCCAGCGCTACCACAACCACTGTAGCCAGTGACATCACAACGACAACGGCCGCTTCTGATACTGATACAACAACTACAACGGCTGCAGGCTCAGACTCAGATACCACAACAACAACAACAGCATCATCAAATAGCGGAGGCAAGAAGAAGAAGAAGACCAGAATAATCAGGAAATTCAAGAAAGTACGCAAGGGTGGCAAGCAAACCATTAAGAGACATCGCAAAAGCAATAGTACAAGCAAATGGAGCAAATGGTAAATGAAAACCTAGATACAGGATAATGGAAACCGAAAAGTCATCAATCATTATGAATACGAAAAAATATTTATATTAGGCTTAGATTTAACTACTTACACTGCGCATATAAATAAAAACATTTTGAAAAAATTTATATTTAAAACTTTTTATACCCTGTACCCACTGAAAATGGGTGAAATATGGATTATTAAGTTTGGTGTGGCAGACCCCACAATGTATATATTTTTGGTAAAGATCAATAGCTGAGTCGCAGAGGTTGGGGCACAAATGTCTGTATGAACGCATATATCTTCTAGAATATAGAACTTATTTTTAAAGTATTAAATATTTTAGTATATATAATATATATATAAATATATATTTTCTAACTAACATAACATTGGCAAATGCGAATCACTTGTTTTATAAAAATATCAAATAAATAACTTGGTATAATATTAATATGTAAAAAAAAAAAATATATTTACAAATATATATTCAAAAATTAATTTAAAATATTACTACAATTTATGATGCCTTAAAGGATTAGTACAAGGGTTGTGTATTTATAGAAACAGCATGTTGAACCGTAAAGGGACGGCAGGTGCGGCTGTCTAGTACGAATTAGTACTTCCTAGCCGAGTAGGAAATACTAATTCTCTATGTTTTAGATTGATATGTACATCAGTATTGTATATATGAAATGATAGATCTCTCTTGCATTCATAATCAAAGTCTATATAAAGTTAACAATAACCAAAGATACATTCGAAGCAAAATGCATAATTTCATAATTCAAGTTCTACGTACCTATTGGTACATTCTACTACGCACACAACTTCTAGAGATAGCATACTGTATGCAGATTAGTAATGAATATAGTTCACTGCAATTCGACATAACTCTAGTTGCAAATGGAACCAAAATTTTTGGCAATATGTTTTAATATCCAGTTTAAAATAAGATGAAATACATTTAAAATAAATTATATACTATCCCACTATTTCAGGCATTGCTATAAACAGCTAAACAAATATGCTAAAATTCTAAGCCTAAATATAAGCCTAGGGCCAAATCTTGAATCATTAATAAAATGCTCCCATTTCACTATTTACACATCAATTCACAGACAACTGTGCAAACATTAGGCCTATTCCAACTTTTACTATAAAAGGCATTTGAATCCGGAAGATAAGTATCATTGATCAAAATGAGAACTCAAACTATTGTATTGGGCTGCGCTCTACTGGCCACATGCCTCTTTTATCTGCCAATGAGCGAGGGAGTGGCATGTACAGGAACCGATACACCAACAGGTTGTACCGATTGCTCCCTGGCTGCAAATGCAGCTGAAGCTGACTGTGTTACAACCACAACTGAAGCCAGCGCTACCACAACCACTGCAGCCAGTGACATCACAACGACAACGGCCGCTTCTGATACTGATACAACAACTACAACGGCTGCAGGCTCAGACTCAGATACCACAACAACAACAACAGCATCATCAAATAGCGGTGGCAAGAAGAAGAAGAAGACCAGAATAATCAGGAAATTCAAGAAAGTACGCAAGGGTGGCAAGAAAACCATTAAGAGACATCGCAAAAACAAAAATTCAAGCAAAGGGAGCAAATGGAGCAAATGGTAAATGAAATACTGGATACAGGATAATAAAATGCAAGATGCTATCACTCTATATACGAAAAAATATTTATATTTAACTTAGATTTAATTACTGCGCATATGAATAAATAATTTATAAAATACTAAATTACACAATTTTTATAATTTTAATATGCAGGAAATATTATTCATAAATAAAGTGTCCTATGATATCCATCAGTACACAAAAGATTTCATATCAACAAGTTTTTCCATCAAAACTTTGGTTTTAAATGATCGTTCCTATGATTGTTATCCAATGATAAATTTCTTTAAAAATAAACTAATGTTTTTTTAATAAAATAAAAATATAAATGCTGTGTTATAAGAATTATAATAAAAGGCAAAGTTAACATGCATGTATAAAACATCCTATGATCCTATAAAATACGAGCAAGAAGCTAAGTATACAAAATAAGATAATTAAAAAAAAAAAAATGTATGCAAATATTTTTTAATCTAAAAATTCTAGAAACAATCTAGAAATTCTAACATTGGATGTATTCCGTAATATTTTATGGGATATTTCAGGCTTTAACTCTATATGCATAATGTCATTATTTTTCACTGCAACTTGACCTGCTTCTAGATGCAGATGTGACCCAAAATTCTTGGGCATGTGTATAATTTTCTATTTAAAGAAAATATTAAATAGACTTGAATTAAACTATAAACTATTATACTATTTTAGGCATTGCTAAAAACAGCTAAACAAATATGCAAAAATGTTAAGCCTAAATGTCAGCCTTCGGGCAAATTTTCAATCATTAAATGTTTCCATTTTCACTATTTGCACATATTCATTAATTCGCAGACAACTGTGCAAACATTAGGCCTATTCAAACTTTTCCTATAAAAGGTATTTGAATCCGGAAAATAAGTATCATTGATCAACATGAGAACTCAAACTATAGTATTGGGCTGTGCCTTACTGGCCATATGCCTCTCCTATCTACCATTGAGCGATGGAGTGGCATGTACAGGAACCGATACTCCAACTGGATGTACCGATTGCTCCCTGGATACAAACGCAGCTGAACCTGACTGTACCACGACAACGACTGAGGCCAGCGCTACCACAACCACTGAAGCCAGTGACACCACAACGACAACCGCCGCTTCTGATAGTGATACAACAACGACAACGGCTGCAAGCTCAGATACCACAACAACCACAACAGCATCATCAAGTAGTGGCGGCAAGAATAAGAAGATCAGAAGAAGGAGAAGGAAATTCAGGAGAGTTCGCAAAGGTGGCAAGCAAACAATCAAAATACATCGCAATGGAAACAAATCAGGAAAATCAAGTAATTCAATCAAATCAGGAAAATCAAGAAAATCAGGAAAATCAAGAAAATCAGGAAGAAGAAACAGAAGGAGGAATGGTAAATAAAGGAATTATAACATTAAAGAATCAATATTGGATATAGAAAACTAATGAATGAACATGAAGAGTGAACATGGCAACCAACAGATATTTATTATAAAATCAGATTTAAGATCTTTAAACATTCGCAGGGTGAATTAATTAAATTGTTATATATTATAAACATAACTGAAGTCTTTATCTACACGTTTGAATTATATTTCCATTGCATTACATAATTCATATTGCAATTACAATACTCTTGGCAAGTGTATAAAAACTAAAAAGAAGAGTAAAAAGAAGTAAAATGAAAATTCTCTGGGAAAAAGTGCGCAAACATATACATACACAGTTACACATATACGAACACACATACACACCCATATATGTATATACACACTTCTTCACACACTCCCATACACAGAGTTATGTGAAACTATTTGCATAATACCCAAACGTACATGCTTGACATTAAGTCGCACGTTGAGGCCTGTAACTGAAACTGTTTTAAGCGGTTTCAGTTATGCTTTTTTTCCTTTTCGGAGGTGTTAACTTGGCCCACGATCACCTTGGCCATAATTCACATTGGTGTTGGCCTGAGCTTACAATAAATCACAGCTGCGTCGCCTTGGCCATTGTGAAATTATTAAATTAGCAACCTTGTTAAATGTTCCTCGGCTACAGATTCGCACTTAAGTAATTTTATGAGCTTTTCATATGTTCTTCTTTTTTCTCCCCCTCTTTCATTCATTTCTCTCACTTTTTTTTATCTTTATAAATATTTAAACAGACTGCTTTGTATGCGTAGCGAGTGTTCGTTTATCTCCATGTATTTCTGTGTATGTGGATGTGTATGTGTGGTCCTGCATGTATGTGTAGGTGGAAGTTCACACTCACAACGAAATGTATTCGCACAATACATATTATATGTCAGCTTTGCTGAGTATTTCACTGGGGCCGCTCTGTCATGCATATTTTATTGGTTAGAGTATACGCTTTTTCCTTTCTCTTTCACTTACTCTTCAGCTATCTCTCTCACTCACACAGACTGCTGTTGTTCGCTTGTGCTTTGAGTGCTCTGATTGCTGCACTTTATTACTGTAAAATATTTAGTAAATAAAATGTACACATGGCACTCGAATGATCCCAGACATACTATACTCTACTCACTGAGTGCTGCCGCCGACACATAGGACAAATACTTTAGCAGTAAATGTTTGTTCTTTGTGTTGTTTTTATAAATTTTAATTATGTTTATGAGTTGTGAAATGATGACTGTTGAATGCTGAATTCTGTTGAATCATAAAAAAAAGTTTTATAATAATTATTATAATTACTATCTGCATTCCTCCTGTTAATTCATTTATTAAGGCTTAAATATTTGAGCCAACAATATGTTGCCTATTTTCAACTTTTCATCAAATATCATATAACTTTGTGTTTTTTTTATTTTATTTCTTAGAAATATGATATAATGATATAATAAACATAATTATAATAATAATAATTAATAATAATTAATAATAATTAATAATAATTAATAATAATTAATAATAATTAATAATAATTAATAATAATTAATAATAATTAATAATAATTAATAATAACTAATAATAATTAATAATAATTAATAATAATTAATAATAATTAATAATAATTAATAATAATTAATAATAATTAACAATAATTAATAATAATTAATAATAATTAATAATAATTAATAATAATTAATAATAATTAATAGTAATTAATAATAATTAATAATAATAAATAATAATTAATAAAAATTAATAATAATTAATAATAATTAATAATAATTAATAATAATTAATAATAATTAATAATAATTAATAATAATTAATAATAATTAATAATAATTAATAATAATTAATAATAATTAATAATAATTAATAATAATTAATAATAATTAATAATAATTAATAATAATTAATAATAATTAATAATAATTAATAATAATTAATAATAATTAATAATAATTAATAATAATTAATAATAATTAATAATAATTAATAATAATTAATAATAATTAATAATAATTAATAATAATTAATAATAATTAATAATAATTAATAATAATTAATAATAATTAATAATAATTAATAATAATTAATAATAATTAATAATAATTAATAATAATTAATAATAATTAATAATAATTAATAATAATTAATAATAATTAATAATAACTAATAATAATTATTAATAAATTTTAATAACTAATAATAATTAATAATAAATTATAATAATTATTAAAATATGAGTTGTGCGTTAAAGGCTGCTGAATTCTAAAAATCCTAAAAACATAAAAACATTTTACTGTAGTTATTATAATTACTTTCTTACATAAATTTGAAAATTTGAGAATATGTTGAATATATTCAAAACAATTTGATATAATTCAAATTAATTTCATTTTTCAATATTCTTAATAATTTACAATTTTAAATTAATTTAATTCAATTAATTCAGATTAGCTTGTGAATAAAATTAAAATTGTCTTAAATTTTCATATTGCATTTAATAATAATTAATAATAAGTAAAATGTTTTTATGTTTTTAGGATTTTTAGAATTCAGCAACCTTTAACGCACAACTCATATTTTAATAATTATTATAATTTATTATTAATTATGTTTAGTTATTATAATTTATTAATAATTATTATTAGTTATTATTAATTATAATTAAATTCCAAATAATAATTATTAATTATTATTAGTTATTATTAATTATTATTAATTATTATCAATTATTATTAATTATTATTAATTATTATTAATTATTATTAATTATTATTAATTATTATTAATTATTATTAATTATTATTAATTATTATTAATTATTATTAATTATTATTAATTATTATTAATTATTATTAATTATTATTAATTATTATTAATTATTATTAATTATTATTAATTATTATTAATTATTATTAATTATTATTAACTATTATTAATTATTATTAATTATTATTAATTATTATTAATTATTATTAATTATTATTAATTATTATTAATTATTATTAATTATTATTAATTATTATTAATTATTATTAATTATTATTAATTATTATTAATTATTATTAATTATTATTAATTATTATTAATTATTATTATCAAAGCACAAGCGAACAACAGCAGTCTGTGTGAGTGAGAGAGATAGCTGAAGAGTAAGTGAAAGAGAAAGGAAAAAGCGTATACTCTAACCAATAAAATATGCATGACAGAGCGGCCCCAGTGAAATACTCAGCAAAGCTGACATATAATATGTATTGTGCGAATACATTTCGTTGTGAGTGTGAACTTCCACCTACACATACATGCAGGACCACACATACACATCCACATACACAGAAATACATGGAGATAAACGAACACTCGCTACGCATACAAAGCAGTCTGTTTAAATATTTATAAAGATAAAAAAAGTGAGAGAAATGAATGAAAGAGGGGGAGAAAAAAGAAGAACATATGAAAAGCTCATAAAATTACTTAAGTGCGAATCTGTAGCCGAGGAACATTTAACAAGGTTGCTAATTTAATAATTTCACAATGGCCAAGGCGACGCAGCTGTGATTTATTGTAAGCTCAGGCCAACACCAATGTGAATTATGGCCAAGGTGATCGTGGGCCAAGTTAACACCTCCGAAAAGGAAAAAAAGCATAACTGAAACCGCTTAAAACAGTTTCAGTTACAGGCCTCAACGTGCGACTTAATGTCAAGCATGTACGTTTGGGTATTATGCAAATAGTTTCACATAACTCTGTGTATGGGAGTGTGTGAAGAAGTGTGTATATACATATATGGGTGTGTATGTGTGTTCGTATATGTGTAACTGTGTATGTATATGTTTGCGCACTTTTTCCCAGAGAATTTTCATTTTACTTCTTTTTACTCTTCTTTTTAGTTTTTATACACTTGCCAAGAGTATTGTAATTGCAATATGAATTATGTAATGCAATGGAAATATAATTCGAACGTGTAGATAAAGACTTCAGTTATGTTTATAATATATAACAATTTAATTAATTCACCCTGCGCATGTTTAAAGATCTTAAATCTGATTTTATAATAAATATCTGTCGGTTGCCATGTTCACTCTTAATGTTCATTCATTAGTTTTCTATATCCAATATTCATTCTATAATGTTATAATTCCTTTATTTACCATTCCTCCTTCTGTTTCTTCTGCCTGATTTTCTTGATTTTCCTGATTTTCTTGATTTTCCTGATTTGATTGAATTACTTGATTTTCCTGATTTGTTTCCATTGCGATGTATTTTGATTGTTTGCTTGCCACCTTTGCGAACTCTCCTGAATTTCCTTCTCCTTCTTCTGATCTTCTTATTCTTGCCGCCACTACTTGATGATGCTGTTGTGGTTGTTGTGGTATCTGAGCTTGCAGCCGTTGTCGTTGTTGTATCACTATCAGAAGCGGCGGTTGTCGTTGTGGTGTCACTGGCTTCAGTGGTTGTGGTAGCGCTGGCCTCAGTCGTTGTCGTGGTACAGTCAGGTTCAGCTGCGTTTGTATCCAGGGAGCAATCGGTACATCCAGTTGGAGTATCGGTTCCTGTACATGCCACTCCATCGCTTAATGGTAGATAGGAGAGGCATATGGCCATTAAGGCACAGCCCAATACTATAGTTTGAGTTCTCATGTTGATCAATGATACTTATTTTCCGGATTCAAATACCTTTTATAGGAAAAGTTTGAATAGGCCTAATGTTCACACAGTTGTCTGCGAATTAATGAATATGTGCAAATAGTGAAAATGGGAACATTTAATGATTGAAAATTTGCCCGAAGGCTGACATTTAGGCTTAACATTTTTGCATATTTGTTTAGCTGTTTTTAGCAATGCCTAAAATAGTATAATAGTTTATAGTTTAATTCAAGTCTATTTAATATTTTCTTTAAATAGAAAATTATACACATGCCCAAGAATTTTGGGTCACATCTGCATCTAGAAGCAGGTCAAGTTGCAGTGAAAAATAATGACATTATGCATATAGAGTTAAAGCCTGAAATATCCCATAAAATATTACGGAATACATCAAATGTTAGAATTTCTAGATTGTTTCTAGAATTTCTAGATTAAAAAATATTTGCATACATTTTTTTTTTTTTAATTATCTTATGTTGTATACTTAGCTTCTTGCTCGTATTTTATAGGATCATAGGATGTTTTATACATGCATGTTAACTTTGCCTTTTATTATAATTCTTATAACACAGCATTTAAATTTTTATTTTATTAAAAAAACATTAGTTTATTTTTAAAGAAATTTATCATTGGATAACAATCATAGGAACGATCATTTAAAACCAAAGTTTTGATGGAAAAACTTGTTGATATGAAATCTTTTGTGTACTGATGGATATCATAGGACACTTTATTTATGAATAATATTTCCTGCATATTAAAATTATAAAAATTGTGTAATTTAGTATTTTATAAATTATTTATTCATATGCGCAGTAATTAAATCTAAGTTAAATATAAATATTTTTTCGTATATAGAGTGATAGCATCTTGCATTTTATTATCCTGTATCCAGTATTTCATTTACCATTTGCTCCATTTGCTCCCTTTGCTTGAATTTTTGTTTTTGCGATGTCTCTTAATGGTTTTCTTGCCACCCTTGCGTACTTTCTTGAATTTCCTGATTATTCTGGTCTTCTTCTTCTTTTTGCCACCGCTATTTGATGATGCTGTTGTTGTTGTTGTGGTATCTGAGTCTGAGCCTGCAGCCGTTGTAGTTGTTGTATCAGTATCAGAAGCGGCCGTTGTCGTTGTGATGTCACTGGCTACAGTGGTTGTGGTAGCGCTGGCTTCAGTTGTGGTTGTAAGACAGTCAGCTTCAGCTGCATTTGCAGCCAGGGAGCAATCGGTACAACCTGTTGGTGTATCGGTTCCTGTACATGCCACTCCCTCGCTCATTGGCAGATAAAAGAGGCATGTGGCCAGTAGAGCGCAGCCCAATACAATAGTTTGAGTTCTCATTTTGATCAATGATACTTATCTTCCGGATTCAAATGCCTTTTATAGTAAAAGTTGGAATAGGCCTAATGTTTGCACAGTTGTCTGTGAATTGATGTGTAAATAGTGGAATGGGAGCATTTTATTAATGATTCAAGATTTGGCCCTAGGCTTATATTTAGGCTTAGAATTTTAGCATATTTGTTTAGCTGTTTATAGCAATGCCTGAAATAGTGGGATAGTATATAATTTATTTTAAATGTATTTCATCTTATTTTAAACTGGATATTAAAACATATTGCCAAGAATTTTGGTTCCATTTGCAACTAGAGTTATGTCGAATTGCAGTGAACTATATTCATTACTAATCTGCATACAGTATGCTATCTCTAGAAGTTGTGTGCGTAGTAGAATGCACCAATAGGTACGTAGAACTTGAATTATGAAATTATGCATTTTGCTTCGAATGTATCTTTGGTTATTGTTAACTTTATATAGACTTTGATTATGAATGCAAGAGAGATCTATCATTTCATATATACAATACTGATGTACATATGTACATATCAATCTAAAACATAGAGAATTAGTACTTCCTACTCGGCTAGGAAGTACTAATTCGTACTAGACAGCCGCACCTGCCGTCCCTTTACGGTTCAACATGCTGTTTCTATAAATACACAACCCTTGTACTAATCCTTTAAGGCATCATAAATTGTAGTAATATTTTAAATTAATTTTTGAATATATATTTTTTTTTTTTTACATATTAATATTATACCAAGTTATTTATTTGATATTTTTATAAAACAAGTGATTCGCATTTGCCAATGTTATGTTAATTAAAAAATATATATTTATATATATATTATATATACTAAAATATTTAATACTTTAAAAATGAGTTCTATATTCTAGAAGATATATGCGTTCATACAGACATTTGTGCCCCAACCTCTGCGACTCAGCTATTGATCTTTACCAAAAATATATACATTGTGGGGTCTGCCACACCAAACTTAATAATCCATATTTCACCCATTTTCAGTGGGTACAGGGTATAAAAAGTTTTAAATATAAATTTTTTCAAAATGTTTTTATTTATATGCGCAGTGTAAGTAGTTAAATCTAAGCCTAATATAAATATTTTTTCGTATTCATAATGATTGATGACTTTTCGGTTTCCATTATCCTGTATCTAGGTTTTCATTTACCATTTGCTCCATTTGCTTGTACTATTGCTTTTGCGATGTCTCTTAATGGTTTGCTTGCCACCTTTGCGTACTTCCTTGAATTTCCTGATTATTCTGGTCTTCTTCTTCTTCGTGCCACCGCTATTTGATGATGCTGTTGTTGTTGTTGTGGTATCTGAGTCTGAGCCTGCAGCCGTTGTAGTTGTTGTATCAGTATCAGAAGCGGCCGTTGTCGTTGTGATGTCACTGGCTACAGTGGTTGTGGTAGCGCTGGCTTCAGTTGTGGTTGTAAGACAGTCAGCTTCAGCTGCATTTGCAACCAGGGAGCAATCGGTACAACCTGTTGGTGTATCGGTTCCTGTACATGCCACTCCCTCGCTCATTGGCAGATAAAAGAGGCATGTGGCCAGTAGAGCGCAGCCCAATACAATAGTTTGAGTTCTCATGTTGATTAGATCAGTTGATGAATGATGCTTATCTTTCGGATTCAAATGATTTTTATAGCAAAAGTCAGAATAGGCGTAATGTTTGCACAGTTGTCTGTAAATTGGTGAACATATGTAAACAGTGAGAATTGGAACATTTTATCAATGATTCAAGATTTGCCACTAGGCTTTCATTTAGGCTTAGAATTTTAGCATATTTGTTTAGCTGTTTGTGGTGATGCCTAAAATAGTGAAATGTTTATAATTTATTTTAAGTTTATTTAATGTCTGCCCAAAATAGAAAAATAGAAGAATTGGGGTTACAACTGAATCTGGAAACGGGTCAAGTTACTCTAATTGAATTATACACTTAGCTCAATCTTAAAATATCCTACTAAATTGTACGGAACATTTCCAAATGCTCTGCATATTTTGTCCATTAAATACCGATTTAACATCATAGCAAATTTTTTTGCTGTGTAAGGTAAAAGATCCTTAACATCAACTTGCAGAAGTATGAATTCTTTGGGATGTTTTAATAATTTATAAAACATTTTGTTTTTAAAATATAATTCATAAATTCAAAAATTTTCATTATTAAATTAATCTTATCTATTTTATCAATTATTATAAAGAGAAATTGATGCAGTCCAATGAAACTTTTGTTATTTATGTATCAGTTTCATCAAATAAATTCAGATGAAATACTTATCATTTTTTCGGTTAAATGTATATGCAAAAATCCCATAAATTTAAATAAGAAAGCAAAGTTATCTTCGGTGTTCCGCTTATTACTTAAATTGCTGAATTGTAAGTTACTGCATAGATTGTTATGATATCTTTATAAATAAATTTTCAAAAAAAAAAAAAAAATAAAAGTATTTAAAATAATTTAATTTTTTTTAATTTAAAAATTTTTTTTTTTTTTAATTATTTTTTATACTTATATTTATATATATTTGACTTCTAGAACTTATTACTTTTTGGTTTCCGTTAAATTATCAAACAGTTTTTTGTCATTTTTCTTTTTCTTTTTTTGAGGCCCACTATCTGTATACATATTTTATATATAGGTACCTATTTTTTATTCCTGAGATAAACATTCACTAAAGTTTATCTAAAGGAGATAATTATCCAGTTTCCATGCCCGATGAATACATTTTCACCTTCAGCCAGATGACTAAGCTAGCCAGCACCAACTGCCACTCGTCTAACTTCTAACATTTAAAAATTAAAACTAAGTGGGTTTTGATAGGGTCGGGTTGCCCGGAATTTCCAGATTTTCGTTTCTACATCCTGCCTAACTTGATGCGCCTCCTAAGGGGCGTTACAAATCCCATAGTGCTGGGGAATAATGACCTTCTAATGCTGGCAAATGTGTGTAACGCACATAGGGAAGATTGCTAGACACTTGAAGTATAGTATATACTTGCTCAGGATCATACGACGAATCGATGTTATTTGTCGCCTGTACGTATGTTCTAGAACTCGGAGACGGTAAAAGCTAGAAACTGTTTTTGCAAATGCTTGTATAAGTTGTAAGCAGATCCAGTTTGTTCCGCTTTTAGAAATAGGTTATTGCCACTACACTGCAGGCCCTATTTTAAAAGATACTGAATTTTACTGAATACTTATACTGTGCACTTTTGTAGACAATGTGTGAAAATTTGTTCCAGATCGGATCATAAACTTGAACGCAATCCAATTTCAAATCTTTTCGGGTACCAGTCGATCACATTCGGCTGTTGTGTTTCTACTGGTTAATAAAAATATCCTAACATTTTTAATTTAAATTTTAAAATACGTTTAATCACATGCGCAATGTAATATGTTCTTAAATATAAGCTTAATACAAATATGTGTTCGTATCCATGAAGAGTAATCGCTTAACGGTTCCCATTATCCTGTATCTAGTTTTTCATTTACCATTTGCTCCATTTGCTTGTACTATTGCTTTTGCGATGTCTTTTAATGGTTTGCTTGCCACCTTTGCGTACTTCCTTGAATTTCCTGATTATTCTGGTTTTCTTCTTCTTCGTGCCACCGCTATTTGATGATGCTGTTGTTGTTGTTGTGGTATCTGAGTCTGAGCCTGCAGCCGTTGTAGTTGTTGTATCAGTATCAGAAGCGGCCGTTGTCGTTGTGATGTCACTGGCTACAGTGGTTGTGGTAGCGCTGGCTTCAGTTGTGGTTGTAAGACAGTCAGCTTCAGCTGCATTTGCAACCAGGGAGCAATCGGTACAACCTGTTGGTGTATCGGTTCCTGTACATGCCACTCCCTCGCTCATTGGCAGATAAAAGAGGCATGTGGCCAGTAGAGCGCAGCCCAATACAATAGTTTGAGTTCTCATGTTGATTAGATCAGTTGATGAATGATGCTTATCTTTCGGATTCAAATGATTTTTATAGCAAAAGTCAGAATAGGCGTAATGTTTGCACAGTTGTCTGTAAATTGATGAACATATGTAAACAGTGAGAATTGGAACATTTTATCAATGATTCAAGATTTGCCACTAGGCTTTCATTTAGGCTTAGAATTTTAGCATATTTGTTTAGCTGTTTGTGGTGATGCCTAAAATAGTGAAATGTTTATAATTTATTTTAAGTTTATTTATATTCATTATATATTTTCGAATTTACGCACATTGGAAAGAATTGAGGTTACACATGGATTCAAAATAAAACTTAGTGTTAATTCTAAAAATATTCCATTGGATTGTGTTTTGTGTAGTTAGTTTTTAAGCCAACTTTACATATGTCGATATGATCTGGGGTGACTTAAAGCCGAAAAAAGTGGAACAGGTAAAGCGCTGACGTTGCTGACAAAAGGAATATAAAAAGCGAAGCAACATTGGCCAACGTCAGGGCCATTTATCAAAACTAATAGCTTTATAGATATGGCATAAAAAAGGCGAATGGCGAAACTAAAACCATTAAATTCATTGCTGGCAAAAAAAAAACAAAAAATAATAAAAAAAAGGATATAGAGTTGCTTAGCCTAGTTTTTTGTTCAAAATAGATTTAAACTTATACTACATTAATCCCAGAAACAAGTTGTAAATTTATAGAAGAAATTATATGAGAAATTAGAATTAATTTCATAAGTAAGGAAAGCTGCACTGTACTTGGATAAATTAAAAATTAATATTGAAAAGTTAATTAGTTAATCAATTCAACTTCCATGTTTACTTTGTGGTCTGCCACGCCTTCTTCTGCTTTGTGTAAAGTTAATATACAATTTTTTACACATTTATATAGAAAACAAATATGAAATCAAGTAAATCTAGTTTCACATAAATCTTTTTAAATTAATTATTTAATTTTTCATTTTACACATACTTTGTTGACATATTTAAAATAATATATAAAAAACATTTTTTTTTTGTTTTCATTTAACTTTATGTATGTATAAAATTGACACCATAAAAATTTCAAATTTTAATTATTCTTTTTATTATATGCGTGTTTTTTTTTTTTTTTTGCAATAAGAAAAGAAAAAACTAAAGCATAAACATAAAAATAAAATTTACCAAAATTTTTATGGGTTCAATGGAAAAATCAAGTCGCAGAAAAAAAAAAATACACACCACATAAAATTATGCGGGCTGCAAAACCATAAATTGACTTTTTTTTGGCCAACAAACAAAAAAAAAAAAAAAATAAAAAAATAACATAAGAGAAACAACAATGCAGAAGGAAACTTTTGTGTCTGTGCGTTGCTGTTGCTTACATAAGGATATTTGTATGTTTATACATGCATACATACATACATGTATATATTTTTTACTTTTACGCATGCTTTGATCTAACCTATTCGTGAATGCGTATGTGTGTGTGTGTGTGTTTATGTTGCCAGGATATAAGCAGAAGCGTATATAAAGTATCTTGCAAATGGATGTTGGTAACAAAAGCAGCAAGCAAATGCTTGACAATGAAACAAAGCTTAACACCTCCCAAACTCCCACAAAGCAGATGCCAAACAACTGCATTGAAGCGTAAACAAACTTGTGTGTTTCGTTATCTTCCTATTTTTGTTCTCTCTTCCTTTCACTATGCATACTTGTAGCGTTGTCTCTCACTTTGCTTTTTTCCTTATGCTTAGTATATCTCTGTTTGTTAGACAGTGCGTATGAGTGATTTTTGCCCCTTTTTGCTTGCTTTGTTGATTTCTGCATTTATTTACTCAAGTCTCTATATTCCGCTTGCTTCTGCTTGCTTATCTCTCTCACTCTCTCTATCTTTCTCTTTCTCTCTCTGTCCCCGTCTCTCCCTTACGCTTTTTAAGTCGCAGCTTAATGTGTTGACTTCAAATGTTTGGCATTTTTTACGCACGTTTGACTTTTGAGCATCATTTGAACTTTCTGCAAAATATTTATTGTTCGCTTTTGTGATATTTTCTATTAAAAATCTATTATGCAGAGCTTAAAATTTGTTGTCTAACTTTTAAGATTGTAAAGCACATTTTTTCCCCTTTCTACTTATTGCTCTTTAACTGTTTGTGACAATAAATTCCTGAATAAGTTTCACTGTATATGGATATTCATTTATTCATTATTATGAATATATTGAATGCTTTTAATGTTGCAGCAAAATTAATTGGCAATTAATGTCGACAACAGTCAACAACATAACAGCACTGCGAACAGTTTAACAGTTCTGCTAGACAGACAATGCGATGACTATATATATATATATATATATATATATATTTTTTTTTTTTTTTTTGAATAATGAATATATTTTAATAAACATTCAATTCATTCAAAATATTGACTGCATCTGTTTATAATGTGAATGCTTTAAATGAATGCAAAGAGAGAGAGAGAGAGAGAGTGTGTGTATAAGGGGAAAGTATTGCTCTTTGTCGCAATTCAATTAAAATATAGTATAAATAATTGAAATTTTCATTAAATAATAAATAATTGAAATTAATTTTCACATTCTTCAACACATACAAATTAACCCGAAACGAGACGAGTGACACAACTTGCTCGACAAAGATACAAAGAGACATTTGTGCAAAATGTTAAGTCAACCAAATTATGAAACAAACTTCGACTATGAAATACTCTACATTTGTAGCAATAGTTTTATTAGCCATAAATGACAGTTTTCTATAAACTGCGCATACTTGATTTCTTAGCCCTAAACATTGAATTGCAGGCTAGTTGTAGAGATATTTAACTTAATGCAGCAAAATTTTAAGCACAAATCCTTTTTGCCATGCAGCACTTGTCGCACACGACGTGCTTTCGATGCGGCCACAATTAGCCATTAGTCTAAGCCATAAATTCTCAAACTCTGCTAAACATATTAAGTGCCCGGCCAAGTCCGGTCATACAGGCCATAAATATCAATAATCACTCAATAAAGCAGCAGTAGAAGCATCAGTAGAAGCAGCAGCGGCAGCAGCAGCAGCAGCCACGCCAAGCAATAGACAGCGAGAAAGTCTGAGCAAGTGTGTGAGAGAGATGGAGAGAATATTCTCGACAGTTGCTTTTAGCCAGAATGTGGCAACATTAAGACTTTTAATCACCGTTGCCAATGCTATTACCAACTGCAAATTGAACGCGTAATAGTGTGTGAAAAATAATAAACTGATGCAATCAGATATCACACACACACACACATATACACACACACACATACACTCGCTCATAAACACAAACACACATACATACATATATAGTTATCTGTCAGTCTGCGGACCATTCGCAATTTGTTGCTGTCATCGTTTTTGTGTGTCTTGTGTTGGCCATTGCAACTAAACATGGTCATAACGGTGGTTTTAGCACATGGCTAAAGACCGCAAAATTTCATGGCTTATGGTGTGTTGTAAAAAATAATTATACATAATTATGTGTGTACTTTCTCTCTCTCTCTCTCTCTCTCGCTCTCGCTCTGTTAGTGTGTGTGTTTGTGCTTGTATTTTTGTGTACTTTTTTCTCCCTTGCTCTCTCTTTGTCTATCTCTGGCTGTATGCGCGTGTAACAGTTTAAGTGGCACTTGGCTTGTGTTGCACGCTTACACGTTCTTTTATTTGGAAACTTTGTAGAGGTCAACAAAGCAAAAGGTCAAAAATATAAATAGAAACAAACAGAAACAAAAAAATAAAATAAATAATGAAAATATTTGAATAGTTAAAACATTCTAAATACTAAAATATTAAATAAAATATTTAAAAAGAGATTAATGAAAATAAATTAAAATACAAAAAAAAAAATTATAAAAAAAATATTAAAAATAATACTTAAAAAAAAAAAATACTAAAAAATATATTTTAAAAAAAATCGAAGAAATACTTAAAAATACTAAACAAAATATAAATCAAATATAAAACATAATATAATAAAAATCAAAATAATATAAATAAAAAAATATAATATAATAAAATTTGTATAAGTCTCAGAACTGCAACATACCAATGGTATGCTATCTGTAAATTGTTATCTGTAGCAGTAAAAATTCGTTTAATTAATTGTCCAGAAATATTATGTCATGCATAGTGCACACAATATACTCACTTTAAAAACTAGACTTCAACATTTCATAGCTCTGAGAATTTATACTGAATTTTTAACTTGTTTGCAGTGGAAATTCTTTCATATTGTGTGTGATTTTTTATTTTTATTTTTTGCTCAGTTGAAGCAAGCTGTTGACGCAGAATGCATTTCTTTACATTTATCTCTGGAGTTGCCCACTTTCATAGATATATATATATATATATATGTATATGAATGCATACAATTACATATGTACACAGACACCCACAAATACATGCATACATATATATGTGTATATACGCATGTGCATAAAGCATTCAGTTGTGTGCATTCATGTTCAAGTGTACCAAGTGTACATGTGAATCGTATTCAGGGCGCAAATTTATTCATTTTAGCAGACAGGTTGCTCTAATTATGCATGCTGACATTGCTTGGATAGCAAAAAGACGCAGCAGAAGTAAAAGAAAAAGAAGGCAAGCAAGCTTATAAGGATGACGACAGCGATGAAAGGAGGAATGGAATGATGGCAAAACTTTGTCATTGCAGTTGTCTCTGATTTATATTTGAAATTTGTAGCATAGGCCTAGGATAGACTTAACCTTTTTTATATACCCTGCAGAGTGTGTTGTGTTAGAGAAACATATTTTCAGCAGGAGATTTAGTTTTAGCAGTGAAAAATGTAGTTGTAGTAAGAGAAGTATTGGGAGTAGTAGAAGAAATAGGAATACTAGGAGTATTTGGTGAAGAAGGAATAGTAGTAGAATTAGTAGGAAAAGTTGGAGTATTAGGAGTAGTAGGGATAGTAAGAGCAGTAGTTGTAGTAGGAGTAGTAGTAGTGGAAGTAGTGATAGTAGAAATAGAAGAAGAAATTAAGAGTAATAGGCCCTACCATTTTCTACCACTTCAGTAGGAGTAGGAAGTATTTCAATTCAAGCATATAATCTTAAATAGATGTAAGGGAAAATTAAAATTATAGAAAATGTATAAAATCATATGAGAAAGAAAAGGAAGAAACTGTCAAATGAAGCAGTCGTTCTCTTTAAGAGAATAAAATATGACGTTGAATAAGTAGAAATGCCAGTAAATGAAGGATAATTAGATAGAATAAAGTAAAACCGATGGAAAGAGAAAAAAATAAGTGTAAATAAGAATGAGAATAGAAGCCTACAGCACGTGTAACACTCTGAAAAGAAGCCAACAAAATATATTATACATATATACATATATATATATATATATATTTATATAGAAGTGTTATGTATATTATATTGTAATTGCCTCATTGTAGAGCGCCTTGACAATGTTTCATTTTATAATCTACAAGCATTTGGATGATTTAGGTACTTCTTAAATTGTAAAAACATCATAACTCAAGTGACTTTCACGCCTGCTGTTGCTGTTGCTGCTACTGCTGCTGCTGCTGCTGCTGATGGGATTACTAATTAAACAAATGTATTTCAAGGTTTTGTGGTCGTTTCTTTATTTATTTTACTTTTTTTTTTTTTTTTTTTTTTTGTATTTTTGTTTATGTGCTACACAAGCATAAATTACGACTAAGGCGTGGCACATTCGTATATATAAATCATAACACTAAGAAAGCAAATCAAAAAAAAAAAGAAAGGAAAGTGCAAAAAAAAAGAGAAAAACAATTTACGCATAAACAACATAAAGCATGGTTTTGCCTATAGGCGTGTGTTTTGGGAGTACGAGTAAGTTTTTTATTTATTTGTATATATTTTTTTTTCGTGTGTTTGCTGTTGTTTTAGTTGTTGTTGTTGCTTTTGCTTCTTGCTCTCTTTATCTAGCACAAATAATTTATTAGCAAACGCAGCGACTTGTAACAGGCCAAGAGCCACATGGCAAAAAGCAAGTAAAGTAATGTACAAAAAAAAAATAAAAATAAAAAATAAAAGCAAAGACTAAAAGCCCAAAAAGTATGCCGCAAATAAATCAGACAAAAGTCAATTTTCTACCGCAAATATTCTCGAAGAATTTTCATGTTTTCGGCCAACTCGCTCGAACAACTCAATTAGAAAATTTAATTACAGTTTTGTTCCCATTCCACTTCCTTTACCATTTTCAGCCAACATAACAAATTCCGCTGAAACATTCACAATTGATTAAGCAATTTTGCGTTGAAAACTTGCGGCTAGTGTCAGTTTTGATATTCAGGCTGCTTTCATCACAATACAGAAAAGATATTTTATGAAAATCAATCAAGGCACAAAACAGTTGAGAAAATGCCTCAAGGTATGCACGCAATATATTCTCCCTCTCTTTTTCTATCTCGCTCTTCCTCTCAGACTCTTTCTCTCTCTTTCTCATACTCTATATGCAGCATGTACTCGAAGACTTTTGCTTGCTTTATGCTGTCAATTTTCACTTTTTGATGCGCGTGTCAGAATGAGTTTTCATATTGGGCAACATTTTTGCTGAAAATGTTAAGAATAAAGGCCTGAACTTGAGCCTGTACGCCTTAGAAACTGAGACTCTCTGTCAGAGAGCTAATCTTGAACCAAACTCAATATATTTTAGACTCTTAAAGAGCAATCGTCTCATTCCCAACATTATTCCATATAATATTATTTCGCAGTTTTATGCTTTTACTTATTTATTTATATAGATTTTTCTTCAGTTACTTGTGCTCGAGGTGTTACGTTACTTATTACCCGAAAAAAAAAATAAATAGCAGGCTGTGCATTTTGATTGATTAGCTTCTGTTCCGTGCGCCTTGTCTAATGTATTTTGATGTACGTACGTATATATATATATATATGTACATTTATATATTTAATGAAAGACTCGCATATAGTCTGCTGAAAATTGATTTTGAAATAGATTGAAGATTTCTGAGAGCATTTTGGGAATTTATTTAATATAATTTTTATATGATTGAAGAGTTACATTTCTTTTTCTTCTCCTTTCTCCAAATGTAAGTTATCCCTGTGATAATTCTTCCGCTTTTCTTTTTTTGATTAAAGTCAGTTCAATTAATTTTCCTCTATTTATTATATATATATATATATATCTATATATATATATATATATATATTTTTTTTTTGTAGAAAAATTGGCTAATAAAATTAGGATAAAGTAGACCGACAGCTTGATTTAATTTAAAAATAAGGCTATTACAAAGAATTTTCAAGTTGAAGTTAAATGCCGTAACGCAATTCATAATTTGCCACAATTTTCTTTCTTCTCTTCTTCTCTCTTTCTCATTTACTGACCTTGTTTTACGGATAGGGGTCAAATTTACCTTATCAATCAGTGCGTGACGCGATGGCAGGAAAGTGAAAACGAAGCGAAGAAGTGAGAAAAGAAATTTTTGTTGAATTTAGCTAGTCAAAATTTGGATGCGCTCAATCAAGCGCTAAGCTGCTAAAACAAATTCCGTGGAAAAAAAAAACCATTGAATGAACCGTTGCCTAAAGTTTCACCTTTTGCACCTTTATCTCTTTTTTCTTTTTCTTTTTCTTTATTTTTTTTTTTGTTTTTTTTATGTGGTTTTGTTTCTTCTGTATTTATTTTACTTTTTTTTTTTTATTTGGCCACCTTTTGACTTTTGGTCGCTGGACGAAAGTTTTTGTGGCCCCATTTCTGGCATCATTTTGTGCTAATTTGTTGTTGCACGTGGAGTTGGCCCAAATGGAGCGCGTCATTAGTTGGCAGCTGCCTCAGCTTTCTTCTGGCAACTGCCACTGGAAAAAACCCTCCACCTCACCGTCATCACTTTTTCGCATTCTACTTGCCACACGACTTTGATTTTCCGTTCGAGATCTTGCCACGCGATTTATTATTAATTGGCCGCAGGCAAAAACTTTTTGTTAGCCTATTTGTTCTTGTTACTGCCTCATCTCCGCATACCCGCAGTCGATGTATATTTCAATTATTAACACTTGTGCGGCAAATGTTGCGTTTCGCTTAATTGTTAAATATTTTACAGTAATTTCGCTTGTTCATTTTTGATTTCTTTGGTATTTTTTTTCCCTCTCGTTTTGCTTTTTTTATTATTTTTTTTTTTTCATTTTTGCATAAATGCTGCATAAATATTTTGCTATTTAATTAAAACTTTCTCTTTTCTAATTGCAGACACCAACAGGAAGTGCCACGCCTACACTGGCACACACACTCTCTGTCGCACTCTCTCCCTCACTCTCTTTGTTGGACGTGGCAATATGATTGACGGTGAGTTCTGAGTTTGCAACACACAAGTACACATACATAAAATTTCATACATAAGTTATGAGCTTTTGTTTTTTTTTTTGACAGAAGTTTTAACTTTGTATTTTAAAATGATAGATAAACAATTTATGTACGCAATTCAGACTTTGTAAAAAGTTTGTTCAACAATCTAGACAAGTAACCATAAGTATTTATATTTAAATAATTAGTTAAGTTTTGGCCAAAATGTGCGAATTTCTAAAAGTCAAAAATGTTCTTTATTGAAAGCTCATGCAAACTTTTAACTGCAATTAATTAATAAATCTTTTTACTTAATTTATGCATTTTGACGGTAAACATTTGATCAACAATTTTTTCGTGTTTTTTTTTTTTAAATCTTTTTAAGAAATATTTTTTAACAATTAAATTGATTAATTTGATAAATTGAATTTGCACCTTGATTACTTTGGCCTAAGGCAAACAATTGATTTTTAATGAGAAAATATTGCATAATGTATGTAAATTAAATTATGAAATAGTGCTAATAATATGAAAACACACACTAATATAATATTCATATATTAAAATAAAATTAATAAAATTTGCACAGATAATCAATATGCATCAATATAACATAACACAAGAGACAGCAAGCGGAAAAATTAAAAGAAAAAAATAAAAGAAAAAAAAAATGAATATAATTAATAATGTCAACCTTTTTATGGGAATTTAATTAATTTGGCCAAACATATATCAAATTCGTGGCATTGTTTAAAATTTTAAATAGCTAAAAACACAAACACTTGCACGCATACAAGCACATACACATACGTATGTATATATAATATTATACATATTTTGCCTGCGGCAATGGCAATAAAATTAAAGCGATTTTCACTGCGGTTACAAATTGCTTTTAATTGTCGCCGCGACTGTTACTACTGTTGCCCGTTGTTGTTATTGCCCAACTATGCATTAAATAAGGATAGAAATACGCAAATGTGTTTTGTGCATTCGTGGTGAAAAAAAATTTGTATTTACATTAAAGCGGATTTTATTTTGGTTGCTCGTTATTTTTTTTATTTTATTCTAGCTGGTTACATTTTGTATTTGTATAAATGCTTTAATTTTGTTCTTTAAATATGCAAGCCAAAGGCATGCCACACCCCACTACACACACACATATGTATATATATATATATATATATATATGTGATAACAAACATCAATTGCCTAATGCAAACATGTTCCGTCCCTGGTTTCTCCTCTGACCAAAGCTCACAAGTGCCTGGTGTCTCAGTTTTTATTTTCATAGCATACTTTTGTGCTGTTTGCATTTTGCTGCTGCTCGCAGTTGCTGCCTCAGTCGGCCGAAGCTGCACGAACAGCAGCAGCACCAACACTAGTAGCAATACCAGTCGCAGCAGCAGAATGGTAAAAGTGCTTTGTAAATACCCAACGAGTCGCGTCGTGTATGTAGTATTTAGACAAGCACAAGTGCCTGTTTCTCTTCCCTCTCTACCTTTCCTTAATATAGTACCATCATGTAGCAGCTCTGTTACAGTTCCTTTTTCTGCTCCTATAATTGTCCCATGCATGTGTGGGAGTCTGTGTTTGTGTGTGTGTGTGTGTGTGTGCCCCAGCGTCTTTTTATGAACTTGTTAACAATCTAACGACCTTTTTTGCCAGCCTGCCTGACTGCCTCTGCCTGCATGCGCTCGGCTATATGTATTATTGTTGTTCTTCTTGTTGTTGTCTTTGTTGTTGTGGCAGCAAACGTTGACTCTAAGCGGCGAATCATATGTTTGTGCATAACAAATATTTGCATACTTTTGGGCTGCTCATGAAAATAACATAATTTGATTCCGGCTAAAGTAAAGCATGTGGTAATGTGATTTCTCTAAGGGTGTAAGGGTCTATCTTTCTCTCTCTCTCTCTCTCTCACACTCTGTGTACGCGCGTATGTGTGCCTCTGTGTGTATATGTGTGATAGCTTATATGACTTTTGTTATTCTGGTTGAATTGCTTTGAGTGTTGACTCTTGTAAATAAGTAAATCAAAAAAATCATTGCATACTTTTAAGCTGAATTGAAAAATAAAATTTCATAGAAATAGAAATAGACTGCTGAGACATCAGAGCCGACTAGCAAGACGTCTACTACCTGCCCGTCCACTAAGACGACTAAAGAGACTAGGCTTTGCCAAGACCTTATGATGTAGTCACATCAACAACTCCATCATATTCCCTGTACAGATGTATAGGGTTTGGCATTTTTCAATTTTGCATACATGTGTTGTTAAAGTAGTTTTTTTTTTTCTGTTCTACTGTTCCTACACTTATTGAAAATTAAAAAAAAAAAATAAATAAATAAAAAAAAATAAAAAAAATAAAAAAAATAGAAATAAGATTTAACATATACTTTTTGTATTATTTAATGTTAAATTTAAATTAAAAGTCTAAAATAATTATCAAGAAAAAAAACTATAATTTAGAAATTAAATGCATTTAATAAAAAAATAAAAAAAGAAACTAATCAATAAAGTCCAAAAATGAAATAGTTAATAAAAACGAGTTATCAACTTTTTTAGAAGTTCAAAGAAGTTTTGTTAAATTTTCAACTAATTTCGAAGGCAAAGTCTTTTTGAGCTGCTTAAATGCCACTCACAAATATTGCATGAGCCTATTGCCCCTTGCACCGCAAGCAGGCAAACTGTTAAACTGGCAAACAACAACAGCAAAATAACAATAACAATAACAACAACAACAAAAGCAACGAGAAGACGTACAACAATTGTTTGTTGGCTGCTTAAAAGTTCCTCTAAACAACAAGCAGAGCAACAACTTGACCGTAAACGACAACAACACGAAACTCATTAATTATTCATAGTGTTTAGCAGGAAAGTGTTTATGTGGCAAGTGCCGCTGAGTCTCTGCCCACAAAATGAACATCATAGAATTGAGCCGGCAGCAAACGAAACATACACACACACACACTCAATTATATATATATACTCACTCACAAAGACATACACTCACAGAAAGACAGAAAAAGGACCTGCCACAAAAAATATGCAAATTTCACTTCTTCTTTTTTTTTTCTCTCAACATAAAAATAAACTAGCTGAGTTTCTGTCTTATACTTTCTATATCTTGGCCTTCCACTTTTTCACTTTCTGTGCATTTCATTCTCGTTCTTATTCTCTTTCTGTAACTGGACACAAAATTGACAATATTGTTAACAGCTTCTTTTGGTACGAAGCTGATTAGATTGGAATCGTTGCAAAGGCAAAGGACAATCGATTGTTGTCCTTGCTCTTCATCTTGCTCTTACTATTGCTGTTGTTGTTTGCTGTTGTTGTTGCTGTTGCTGCTGCTGCTGATACACATACAATATCAGACATACAAATCTATACGTGCTAAACGCACATTTGAAAATAGTCAAACAACAACAAGAACAACAATCACAACAAGCATAACAAAACATTGAGAACATTGAGAACAACTTTGCATTGCTTTTGCTTGTCGTTTGGCATTTGTAAACATTGGGCGCCTGTTAATGGTAAAATTTTAAAGCTTATTTGCTCGCACTACGTGCATGCACCCTCGAGTGTACTCATATACTCATTCACATTCATACATATACTATATGTACATATGTATGTGATTGTCTCTCTCTCACTCACTCTCTCTCTCTCTCTCTCTCTCTCTCTTTGTATGTGTAAGCTTGTTCCCTTTTGTGTAAATCGTTATTGAATGCCTAAATTTCAAATTGCACCCAGGGCAGCAGTTTATGTACTTTTTGCCTGTAAATGGTCAACGCTGGGCGTTACATGTGTGGGCGTGCCTTGGTGATGATTTGTTTTCTGATTTTCTGAATGCAGTCAAAAAAAAAAAAAAGAATATATATATACAAATATAAAAGGGATTTTTAGTTGATGTTCAGCACTCAGCATACACTGCTGCTGCATATATCTATGTAGCATATGTAAGTACCAATTGGGGAGTTAGGCTCCCGTTGCCCTCGCCCTGCCCCTTGCCCTCTATTGCTCTTTTTGCAACAACAAACTGATGAATATACACTTTATAATACCATTTTACGCAATGATCAAATGATGGAACTGTTTGTCCAGACAAATTGAGTGTCTGTTTTGTTGCTGCTCTGTTACTGTTGCTGTTGCTGTTGCTGTTGATGTTGGTGTTGCTGTTAGCCCGAAAAACAAATGAGCCAAATGAGATTACATTGTGATAAACTAATTTGATTTTCAACTCAACGGGAATACTTTGCATATTTAAAGAGTTCAAATTTTGTTGCAGTTAAATATTACGTAAAATTTCATAGTTTGTTTCGAATAAAATATTTAAATAAAATAAAACAAAAAATTATTAATAAATTAAAAAAAAATAAACAACATTTAAAAACACTAAATAATAAAAATAAAAATATATAAAAAAAAATGAAAAAAATAAATAAATTTAAAAAATAAATTAGATTAAAAAATAATTAAATATAAAAAAAAAAATTTAATAAACAAATAAATAAAATTAAAGAAAATTTATGTTTTTTTTTTAACAAAATATAAATGTAATAAAAAGCTATTTCAAACTATTGCACTATAAATAATTTAAAAGGATTTTGAAAAAACTTTCTTAAATTGCTGCCTAAAAATATTTTCCATGCATAATTTTTAATTTCTTTATAAATATTTGCACAGAAAACAAACCGAAACTAAAAGCTAAAAGATTTCAAGATTTGCGATAACAAAGTAGCTGTCATATCTACTTAACACATATACAAACAAACAAACACACACACTCACACATACAAATACAGACACAGACACAAACGGTTGCAAATTTCTTTACATATGTTAGGCAGAAGCTTAAGAAAAAGTATAATAAAATATGTTTTCTTGGTTTATATAATGTTATAAAAGTTAAAGTAAACAATAGTCACATTGATTAGGGTCTAAGAAATTTTGTTTATTGCCCGCAATCAGATTGTGTCTCTCTCTCTGTGTGTGTGTGTGTGTCTGTAAGTGTATGTTGTCTGGAACTTATGTCCTTTAACTTGAACTTAAAATTTGCATTCGTTGAGACAATTTTTGACTCTTTTTCAGTTCTGCATATATTAGGCCTATATTCATAGTTTTTGGCCAAGAGTTGAAACTGCGAGTAAATACTATGTATAAAAAGAATTTCATTCTCTTTTCCTTTATTTTTTGTTGTCTTTTCTTTTTATTTGTTTCGTTTCGTATTTCTTGGCAAACTCACACACACACACACACACACACACACACGCATACATAAGTTGTAAATTGCTTGTTAGCCTCACTTTGGCAGTCTGTTGCAAAAGATTTTGACAATCTTCACACACATACAGTCACACACATACAACACACACACACACACACACATACGTATAAGTACTATAGTCTTTTGTATTGTGTATGGAAAATGTTAGAAGTTGGAATATTCGCTGAGCTTTTCAACAGTAACTTGTGGTTGGGTCTTGTAATGATGAAACATGTAAATGTGCTCAGTGCTTAATGATGTGCTGAAAGTGTGCACAACGTTGCGTATACGTAATGCAAATGAAGATACAAAAAACTATCGATAGTAGTTAAGGCTAAGAAAAATATCCAGGCCTTTTTTATTGTATGTATCTATATATTTAGAGCTTAAAGACTTTTGATACTTCTAGCACTTAATATAAAAATATATTTTTTCGATATTTTCATAAAATGTCACAAAAATATAAACAAAGAAAAATAATATGTAAAAATATTCAATGATTTCGAGAATATTCTATATAAATATAAATAAAATAAATAAATTCATTTATTAAATAAACCCTTATATGTAATATTTGCGTCCTTTTTTGATTGCTGCTCCTTTTTTTATACATATATATATATATATATATATATATATATATATATATTTATTTTTGTTTGTGCCTGAACATTTTGTGATTCAATTCGCATTCAGTTCAATCTGTAAGCAAGTTTGAGCCACAACTCAATTCGATTCCATTCTGTTTTTCTATATATGATTCTATTCGATTCAATTGAATTGGAATTGAATTGAAGAATATCTGGCCAAAAAAAAAAAATAAAAATAAAATACAACAAAAAACAAAAAAACGAGAAGTCGGCCAAACGTGCATGTCGAAAAAGTTTCTTAATCAATAATTTAGCACAAAATGAAATGAAAAGAATGAAAATAAAAGAAGAGTCCAAGTCCAAGTCCAAGTCCGAGTCCGAGTCCCAGTTCATGTTTGAGACGGAATCGAGACGCGTCGAGACGTTCGCACTCATTTAACAATTTCATGCTTCGTTTAAGAAGCGTGAAGTGAGCATCGAGAGCTGCTAGGCTCACATTGCATAGACCCAAAACTCGCAACAAAAATATATATATTTTTTTCGTTTTGTTGTGCCTTCATTTTTTTTAGCGTTATCAAAATTTTTCTGCTTGTATTTCTTTTTTTTTTTGTTTTTGGGGAATAAAAAAGGATTTGCATCAAGTTTCTCTTAGTTAACCTTTTTCTTTCTGTTTCTTTGGTGCGATGTGCGTTTTGTCGCTGTTGCTGATAGCTCGATGTCGACTGGTATCCTAGACGTCAGCCTTGTGGCTCGTCCTTGTCGTTGACGCTTGAGTGCGCATTCCTTCCCAACGGAAATGATGACATTTCGTCCAACTTTGTCGCCGCGGTGTGTGCATTCGCATAGAAATACTGAGTCTCTCGCCTTTATATTTCTCTTTCTCCCTCTCTCTCTCTCTCTCTCTCTCTCGCACTATATGTGTGTGCTACGTTGTCTAAAGGTGTCTAAGAAAATGTATGAAAACACTTTGCCGACATTTGCAGAAAATGAAAATTTTCACTTCTGCTCGATGGAGAGTGTCGCTAAGAGAGAAAGGGATGCAGAGATAGAGAGAAAGAGAAGAGAAGTAGCAGAAAGACAGGAAATTGTTGAAATGTTTCTCCGTTTTGCTTGGTTGCCACAAAATTGAAATTGTGGCCAAATGTTGTCGCCATCATTTTTATTGATTTCCTTTACATACTAACTTACTTTTATTTGGTTTATTCAGCTTCTTCTTCTTTTTCTGCTTCTTCTTCTATAGCTGCTGCTCTTCTTTTTTCAGCGCTTCTTTTGCTGTCAGCGGAAGGAAGGTAGCCAAAATGTTATTATCAATTATCATTTATTATTGTTTATGCTTCTTTTTGTTCTCTGTGTGTCTGTTTCTCTTTTTTTTGTGCTTTTGCTCTTTTCACCGTTTATTTCCTTTATTTCAACATATTTTTTTTTATTGCTTTTTGTGGTTATTGTTTCATTTTTGGTTATTTAGTTGCTTGTGCTACAAAAAAAAGGGCAACAAGTGAACGATTACCTTTGAGATGATTGAATGAGAATTGCTTTTTATTTCATTTTCTTTTGATCCTAAGGCCATGCTCACAATGTTGTTAAGTATTAAATAATTTATACAAAAAATTGAGTGAATTTATTTTTATTTTTTATTTATTTATTTACTTTTATCATTTGCCCGTTTGACAAGTTCAAATAAATAAATAAAATTTGCAAAAAAAAAAAAAAAAATGATCTGCATCGGCCGGGAATCGAACCCGGGCCGCCCGCGTGGCAGGCGAGCATTCTACCACTGAACCACCGATGCTTGTGGTTTGAGTTCAGCAAATATCAAATAAAACTAAAAATTGAAACTTAAACTTAATATGAACTTAACGTACAACAAAACAAAGTTATGCTAATAAGCAAGTTTTTTAATGTTAAGTGGATATTTATACAGCTGAACTTGTCTAAACTATGACGTCACAGACTTGAAGTTGCACGAGAAAGTATGTTAAATAAATATTTGAAATTTATTTAAATTTCTTTTTGTTTTAAGCATTTTACATAAATAATTTGCATAATTTATTTTCCATTTCTATTTTAAATATATATAGTTTACAAAAATAATATTAATTTTTCCATAGAATTTACATACATAGAGAAACTTTGCCATGTAAAACAAGTTTCACATAGTATTTGTAGTTGCGCAGTTCATTAGCTTTTACGTATTTAATTTTTGCATTTTAAAGAGATTTTTGGCATTCTTTGCCTATTAAATTTGAAATTGGACTCATTGAATACTATTGCAGTACTTTGAGTATTTGCCGCTTCATAAATTGCTTGCAACAGGCAACAAGCAGCAGGCAATGGGCAACAAGAGAGAACAAGGCAACAACAAGAATTCAGACAGACTCATGAATAGAGACATTAAGTTCACATAATTGCACTTGACTCCGTTTCATATTTGTACAACGAACAAGCGGAGACAGCTGCACACACACTTACACGTACACGTACACGTACAGATACACGCACAGTGAGACATACAAAATGACACCCATACACACACACACACACACATAGAGACGCGTGTAGACAGAGAGTGAAAAGCACTTGTTAGAGCTACCTTGGGGCATGCAGTCAGAAGATGCTACGGTATTTTATTCAAAAACAATAAAGTTTGTGTCATTTCCATAGACTGAACATCGCCTTCATGTTGCGTGGACGTGGGCGTGGGCGTGGGCGTGGGCGTTGCATTACGTTATGTTGCCATGCAATGCCTTGCATTGCGTTTGTTCTCTTGAATGAAAAGCCACACAATGCAATTATATTGGATGTGCCTTTTGCAGGAAGACAAGTCTCTCTGTAAGTTGCAAATGAATGTCAACGTCATGTGGGCAATAATACAGCTCTCTGTCTATCTGTCTATTTGTTTGACTGTCTGTCTGTCTGTCTGTCTTTCCGTCGTTTTGTCGTCAGTCGTCAGTCTTGCGATAATGATGACGACTGCATTGTTAGTTAAGAACAAAACAGAATCAAATGGAAGAGTAGAGAAAACAGTACGGAAATAGAACAGCAGAGAAAAAGATAGAGATAGAGAGGAAAACACTAGAGAGTGCTGTTAACTATTTCGAAGACAAAGTGACTCAAAGAAATAGTTACAAACTAGCAATAACTGTTGCTTAAATATTACATAACGCTGCTACATTGAGAGAACTATAATTAATTTGAACAATTTTTCCAATGTAATTATTTATAATAATTATTCTAGTATTAATCAAAAATTGTTTATGAATCTAAACAAATAATAAAAGCAAAAATAATAATAAAATATTTCCTAGAATACAAAACAAATGTGAGAAACTTATAATTTTGTGTATATTTTAGCACATTGTGAAAATTAATGTATGCAATTTTTAAATATTTCTACGTTGAAAGCATTTTCCAAGCGTCAAATGAAAACATTGCTGCCAGAGAGTTTAATTGAAAATGTTTATTTATATAAAAGTATGCGTGTGTGAATGTGTGTGTGTCACTGTGTTTCTATGTGTGTGTGTGTGTATATGTTTATATGTCGATAACAACAACAAGTTTTGCGCTCTTTTAATTAAAGTGGCAAAAACAAATACGTTGATGATTGAACTCAACCTGTCGCTGTCGCTGGCATGCAACTTTTGCACAAAGTCAAAACTGTTGAATATAAAAAAAAAAAAAAAACATCATCATTATATATCATAATTTTTAATATCAATAATTATTTACAATTTATGACACTTAAACTATGCACATATTCGTTGTCACTTAATTCTTAATTAGTTGCACTTAAACTTCACTATATCATAATTACTTAGCTCATAAGAATATCTCAATCTGGACAAAAAATTAAAAAATATTAAAAAATTAAATATTAAAAGTCCTTATCCCAACCGCTTAACTCTTCGGGTGGCTCATAATCTTCATTAACACCAAGTGGCATAAAATATTGCAAATCTGTCAGACTCTTGAGGCAACGTTTGATGGGCGATTGTAATTGTTTTTGCTTCAAACGATTCCAATCTAAACTATCGAACCAATTGTGTCGCTTAATATCAGCAATTCCTTTACGTTGATAACCCAAACGTTCGGCCGGAAGTTGTTTGCATAGATGACGTATCAAATGTTGTGCAGGTTTTGGTATACGCGATGGCATATGTATAACATCGATGCCACTGAGTATATTCTGATAGATTTTTATTTGATTAAGGCCACGAAATGGAGTTTTGCCCACTAATAATTCGTAGACTAAGATGCCCAAGGCCCAATAGTCGACAGCACGATCATGACCACGATCCAATATAATCTCTGGTGCAACATATTCTGGTGTGCCAGCAAATGTATTTGTCTTCTCATGTGGACGCACATATTTTGCGAATCCAAAGTCAACCTAATCAATAAAAAATATAATATTTACGAACATTTAATACAATTTTTACTGAAATATTTTCATACCAATTTACAATATCCATCACTGCTTAGCATTAAATTCTCTGGCTTTAGATCTCGATAAATGAAATTATGAGAATGCAGAAAATCAAATGCTTCCACAACACAACCAGCTATAAACTTGGCAGTCTTATCATCGAAATACTGACGCTTTGACATAACAGTCCAAACATCGCCGCCCATGCATGCTTCCATCAGAAAATAAACATATTTCTCATTGCGATATGTGCGATAAAGTCTATTGATTATAAGTACAATCGAAGGGAAAGGAATATTTGAAATATTTTCATGCATTTTGATATAATATTTTTGTTGACTTACTGCACTATAAAAGGTGAAGCGCGGCATTTGATCATCACATTCTTCTCATTGTACACATGTTCGATTTGATCCTGTTTAATAACTTCGATCTTCTTGATAATCTTTAGTGCAAATGTTTGATTGTTGCAGGTTACCAAATCTACACGACCGAATGCACCAGCACCCAGTGTTGCCACCTTTTTTAAATCCGAAATAGCAATATGTGCATGTTCATTATCAAATTCAGCACTTTTATTACTCGTACGACCATTGGAATTTGCATGTTCATTTGGCTTTTCACTTAGTTGTCTTATGGTACCCAAATAGCTAATGAAAGCTCTGTAAAGTTACCAGAATATATGATGAGATTATTTAGAGTAGTTTAAAGTCTCTATTTCTCAGAAACTTACTCTCGCTCTAACTTGAGGACCTCGGTGCCGGGTGCATCTGCATAGACGCTCGCCTGTCGCACATCCGCATTCATCAGCGCTTGCTCCCCAAAGTAATCGCCACGTTTCCGTTTTGCTACAATCTGCTCGTCGCCGGCTTCATCCTTTTTCTTGATTGTCACAGTGCCACCACGTATAATAAAGAACTCGTTCCCCACCTCACCCTCGCGCACAATGCAGCTGCCAGTCTCGTAGAATTTCTAAGGGAAATGAGAAAAAAATTGAATAACATTTATAAATGTAAATCTAAAAATATATATAAAAATGTATAAATATATAAATATATAAATATATAAATATATAAATATATAAATATATAAATATATAAATATATAAATATATAAATATATAAATATATAAATATATAAATATATAAATATATAAATATATAAATATATAAATATATAAATATATAAATATATAAATATATAAATATATAAATATATAAATATATAAATATATAAATATATAAATATATAAATATATAAATATATAAATATATAAATATATAAATATATAAATATATAAATATATAAATATATAAATATATAAATATATAAATATATAAATATATAAATATATAAATATATAAATATATAAATATATAAATATATAAATATATAAATATATAAATATATAAATATATAAATATATAAATATATAAATATATAAATATATAAATATATAAATATATAAATATATAAATATATAAATATATAAATATATAAATATATAAATATATAAATATATAAATATATAAATATATAAATATATAAATATATAAATATATAAATATATAAATATATAAATATATAAATATATAAATATATAAATATATAAATATATAAATATATAAATATATAAATATATAAATATATAAATATATAAATATATAAATATATAAATATATAAATATATAAATATATAAATATATAAATATATAAATATATAAATATATAAATATATAAATATATAAATATATAAATATATAAATATATAAATATATAAATATATAAATATATAAATATATAAATATATAAATATATAAATATATAAATATATAAATATATAAATATATAAATATATAAATATATAAATATATAAATATATAAATATATAAATATATAAATATATAAATATATAAATATATAAATATATAAATTCTGCAGTCTGAATTCTTACCCGCTGCAGTAGATCAACAACTTTGTTAAGCACACTCTCTTCCAGCTGCTGGAGAAATGGCGCTGAGCGTAGAAATTGTAAATTCTCCTCACGTTCTCTCGAACCAGAGATTTGCATAATTGCACGAAAGGTTTCGCGTGTAATTTTCCAAACTCGCGCATCGGTTGCAGCTGCATAAAATGAAAATAAATTTGGAAATTTATCTTCATATAATGTGAAGTGCACTGTGCATACCCTTAATGGTTGCCTTGCGCGGTGCATTGTAGAGTATTGCCAATTCGCCAAAGACTGTGGCTGGACCAAAGCTGCCAACATGTTGACCCGCTTGTATTACATCGTAATAGCCTTCGGCAGATACGTAAATTTCGGAACCTTCGTCGTGTTCGTTGATGATGTAACTGTGCTTCTTGAAGCTGGCTGGCGCCATAGCATTGATGACCATATCCTTGCGCTCCTTGTCCATTAGATTATTGAGGAAATCATTGCGTTCAATGGCATTGAGTATGAGATTGCGTGTGCTAAAGAAGGAAGATAAGCAAGATGTACGCCGAGAGGGAGGAGGAAAAGTTAAAAAAAAAATGAAGTTTACCTTGTGAAAAACTCTTGTTTTTATTACACAGATCAATTTACTGTGTGTGTGTGTTTGTGTGTGTGTAAATGTGCTCTACTTACGCTTCATCCTTTGCATTAAATTCGATTTCAATATTTTGCTGTACGGGCAAATTTGGTCTCACATAGATGAGGCCACCTTCCACACGCTGTAGTTTGGTCACTGAGCTTCTTCTCATCCCTGAACTGTCCTTCAGTTTGTCCAGTTCATCCTAATTGATGCGGTTTATTGTTTTGTATGTATATGTGTGTGTGTGTGTGTGTTTGTATGTGTTTTTGTGTGGGAAAGATAATAAAACCAAATAGCGAATTATTTACCTCTTTGTTTTTTTTTTTTTTCTTCTTCTCTGCTCTGTTCTGTTGGCAACTTAATGTTCAATGTTTTTAATGCTCAACCGAGTTTTGTGGTTATTTGTTGACAGTTTTGAGGATTAACTTACGGATGTGCCGAAGGATAGCAAATGTGTATTTACCCTGATTCTATGATTTTAAGTACACTTGCAGAAATAATAGTCCAACTCATAATATTAAACAAAGTCGTTGAAAAATTCAATTAACTTTATTGTGAAATTATCCAATTTTTTTTTTTTTATTTTTTTTTTATTGTTAAAGCTTTTGCTGGCTTTAAGTCAAAAAGTATTTTAGTTTGAAATTGGTTTGAAAATTACTAGTAAATTACTAATAAAAAAAAAATAAAATAAAAATAAATGAATGAAAAAATTATTAGAAAACTTTCGATTTTTATTTACAATTAAGAAACTTGTTTTCAATTTCATTTTGCGAATTTTTTTTTTCTTATCATAAAAATGTTCAAGTTTTCTTTTGCCAAATTACAAATTGAATGTTGAAATTTATGACTTGTTTATTGTTCTCAGTGTAGCTTATGGCAGTCTGTAGAATTGTTTGACTGCTTGTTTGCTTCAACTTGCTGAGCAAATTGTGGCATTTGGACATCGTCTTCTTCTTCTTCTTTATCATGAGCATCAACTGCTGCTACTGCTGCTGCTGCTGCTGTTATGCTCTTGGTTCTTCTACTTTCACTTAAGTATTTCCACTAAAGTTTACATTCAGCATTTTGGCGAATTAAAGATTTTACGAGCCACAACAATGCACTCAGCGACAGGACATGAACAAGTCTTGTGCCCGTTGGGGTTTAACGTCCGACTCTTGTGATTAAATATTTACCTCCATTTACACAGTGGAAACGCAGCCATTATAAGCATTTCCGTATACTGGCCGGAGAAGCAAAGTGTAAAGCAAAACGGGGAATGAAATAGGGAAATGGAATAGCCGATAGAAGGTAGAGAAAGGTGTATCGAAGTGATGCTATATTGCTGTGATGCTGCCTACGTGCAAGGCTGGTAAGAATAAGGCGCAGGATTAAGCATAAGGATAGAGCATAGAAGTCGCAACATCAGCCAAAAATATCTGTTGTGGGTTGTGGATAATACGCTGGCTCAGCAACAGTTTCAATTTCGCACGAGGCATAAGATAAGTTGAAAGAGCGAGAGAGAGAGAGAGAAAGAGAGAGAGGGTGGTGTGTAACAGTAGAAGGAGTAGAGGAATTTGAGATACAGGTAAATTGGTTGGTTTGGACGTTGCTTGGACTGTAAAACAGTTAGCATTGGCAACAGTTGCAGCTGAGCAGACATAGACATAGTCATAGCAAGACAAAGACAGAAAGAGCAAGCGAGTAAGCAAGAGAAAGTATTAAAGTTAGAAAGAGAAAAAAGTAAGAGCCAGCTAGATGAAAATAGTTTTATCTGTTGGCTGTTGTTCTCTTTATGTGTGTGTGTGTATGTGTGTGTTTTGTGCAGCTAAAGTTCGAGTTCATGTCTGTTGCGAAACAATTAACATTTCGTTTGTTGTCGTAATTAGTAGCATGTTGTCGAGGGAAGATCCCTAAACATATTCTGGCTAAAATAATAAGCAGAACTTTAACAGTCAGCACAGCTATTGCTGCATAAAAATATTCTTGCCATAATGAGAATATAATAAAAATAAAAACTTGAATATACCTATATATATATATATATATATATATATTTTTTTTTTTTTTGGTTTAATTAAAGTCTTTGAAATGTACCAAATATTTACTGTATAGAGAATATAGTAAGAGAGAATTTCATAGTTAATTTAAAATGAAATTTAGAGGGTATCTCAGCATTGCATACATACTCACTTACACTTACACTTACACTTACACTTACACTTACATTTTGTTTTGTTATTCTTTTTTGTATACTTGGCTTTTTGCGGATTATTCAATTAGTAAAGAGCGCTTAATTAATGCTACTTCTACTACGAGGTCAATGGCATTAAATTGTGCAGTTAAATTCTTGTTTACAATTTACAGTTTATCAAAGCCAAATAAAACTGTTACTATAGAAAATTTAGTAAAATTTATTAATGAAATTTATAAATTCAATTTTAATTTACCTAATAAATTGAATTTATAGCGTAGACTAAGACACTAAATTCCAGTTGAAACTATGCGCATAATTTAACATTGCGCAGCTGTTTAAACACTTTAACCACAAATTGAGCATGAGTTGATTAAGCATTGAAACTTACCTGACTGTTGAAGCTATTCAAAGTATCTGCTGGGGGCGTGTACTGTGTATTTTGCTGCTGCTCTGTATCCCTTTGACGTTCAGCACTACGTTTCTTGCGCAAATGTAGCGGCGTCACAGGCTTCAATAGCTCAATGGGCAATGGTGGCGGTGGCGGTATGTTAATATCGGGCATAGTCGAGACACGACGCCGTTGGCTGGCTGCTCCACTGACTGTTGGTTCGATTGTAATGGCCATGGTACTCTTGGACCTTCTCAGATAATTGAGTGACACATTGCTGTTGCTGTTCTTTGCGGCATCGATGGCATCGTTGGTTGCCTTTGGCAATGCTGTCGTTGTCGTTGTCGCTGTCGCTGTCGTTGTCGCTGAAGTTGACGTTGACGTCGTAGTTGTTGTTATTGTTGTTGACGTTGTCGTTGTCGTTGTCAATGTTAATGTTGATTCCATGTGCAAACGTTGCTCATATTCAGTTCCTTGTGGTAATGTGCCATTTGTTAGCTTATCGTTCTTGCCGTTGCTGTTGCTGTTGCCATTGTTGTTATTGTTAGCATCACTGCTGCTATGGCAAGATATAGTGTCATCGCAATGCTGTTCAGCATTTAGTTCCTGTGTATGACCAATGAAAAATTTTACATTTCCCTTTGCGGTTGTTGGTGTTGTTATTGGTGTTGCTGTTGCTGTCGACGGCGTATTGGACGATTCATTGTTGTTCTCACTCTCATCAATTATGCCATTCACATTCACCCTGAGCTTTGACTTGCCGTCGACAACATCAACAGCACCAACAGCACCAACAGCACCAACAGCAGCAGCAGCAGCTTGAACAGCAGTAGCAACAACAACAGCAGCAGCAGCAGCCACAGCCACAGTTTTTTGGTCAGTTTCCTCTTGTTCATCGTCGTCGTCTTCATCATCGGCCACAATGTTGGGCGCCTCACTGGGCAAGGCTGTGGGACGTCGCTCTTTGACGGGCTTTAATTTTGAATTGGGACGTGTGACATTAATTGCACTACCATTGACTATCGCAATGTTTTCTTTTGCTCGTTCCCCAGACTGCAGTCGATTTTTGTGTGAATGAAATTTCTTTGGCTGCTGCTGTTGTTGTTGTTGCTGTTGTTGCTGTTGCATTTGTTCTTGTTGCTGTTGTACATTGCCGTTGGGTATATTGTCGACATTGCCATCAGACACAGCAACAGTCGTAGCCGAAGCCGCAGCCTCAGCACCAGCCTCAGCAGCAGCATCAGCAGCAGCCTCAGCAGCAGCAGCCTCAGCAGCAGCCTCAGCAGCAGCCTCAGCAGCAGCCGCAGCCACATTTTCGGTAACTGCCTCGAGATGATGTTGCCCAGAGGCAACGCCATGTTGTTGTTGTTGTCTCAGACGCTGCAGTTGAGCCTAATCGAGCCCAAGGGTATAGACAGCCAGACGGTAGCACAAAAACCCCGAAAACATTTACAAAGACAAAACAAAAGTGTGCGAGGTGCAAGTGTCGTGCAAAGTTCAAGCGACGTGTAGGTGTAGTGTATGTTAAGGTATAGTATTCCAAGTGTAAAGTTTATGTTGTTGTTGTGCACATATTTACAGGTGTTGATAATATTATTGTTGTTGTTGTTGTTGTTGTGGTTGTGGTTGTTGTTGTTTGCATCAGTTGGTTTGAAAGTAAAAGAAACATGTGTGCAAATATTAATTGAGTTTCGCAAAGACAAGCTGAAAGCGCTGAAAAACTTTCGAATCCATTTTAATGGCAATTGTTGTAGTTGTTGTAGTTGTTGTTGTTATTGTTACTGTTGCTGCTAAAGTGCTTTTGCAACAGCAAATAGCAAACAGCAACAAGTCTAGTCTTGTCTTGTCTATTCGACTTTTTATCATTCTCTGACTTTCTCAATTGATGTACCATACATACATATCGTATGTACATACATATTTATTTACTCACCTCACTCGCATTGGGCGTCAAGATGGGCGTGTAAAGTGGTTTTTCCTCCCGCCTTATGTAGAGACCAATTTTCTGCAAATAAAGAGAATTCGATTAATTTGATGTCAGCATGTTGAAAATCAAATGTGACACCTCAGTTAGTGTATATTTTTGGGTTTTATATAGCAATTGTTTAGTTAATTCAAGCAACTAAAATACAAAATACAGATATTTGAGTATTTGACAAGCTGCAAAAATATTGACAAAATGTTTGATAGCATTTTTTTTTATTCTTTTAAAGAAGGTATATTAATTAAGCAAAGGAGTTTATTCGTCTCTCTGTTTTAGCCCAATCTAGTCTAAGAATTTTAAAGATAACTTATTGAAACATAATCCCTATAGGCATATGCTATGTATTAATCATATCATATAATACTTTATAAATATACACTCCTGCACATAATTATACGACACCTAGAAAAGTTTTGTTTCGGACTTCGTAGGAGAATGGAAAAACATAGAATATTAAAATTAAGTATGGAGAATAGTAGCACAAAGAGAAATGTACAATATGTGCAATTTTTATCTCTCTGCCATCTATCGTTTTCAAGTAACGGTAAAAGAAGCACATATGCTTCGTTTTAAGCTAGCCTGCAACACATTTCAGTTTTTGCATAATATAGTCAATGATTTATTTTGTTTATAATTAATTAATAAAGGTTAATAATCAATAACGGCGCCTTTCGCTTTTCCTACCTCAAAAATTCTTTTACGCATTGAATTGTTTAAATTATGTAAAATATTTTGGTCCAGGAGTGACCATTGGCTCAGAAACTTTTCTAGGTGTCGTATAATTATGTGCAGGAGTGTAGTTGCCATAAGAAGAATCGGTCAAAAATTGAATCTTTGCATAAATTATTTCTATTTTATATTGCTTTACAGCTAAAACTTACAGTACTTGAATTTAGTGACAATTTATAAATATTATCCAAATTTATTTCAAATCGGAACATTCTATCATATTGCTGACATAGGAACAATCGGTCATAAATTGAATTTTTGTATACTTTTTTTTTGATAGCGTAATCCGCCAGAAACTTACAGAATTTGAATTTAGTGACGATTTAAAAACATCTGCTAAATTTCAAAATCGGAAAACTATATCATAGAAATGTCATAGGATCGATCGGTCAAAAATTGAATCGCTGTATAAAATGTTTTTTATTTTTGTGTGTAGCTTCCAAATTTAGTAAAAATCGGATAACTATATCATAGACCTGCCCTTGGAAAGATTAGTCAAAATTTAATTCAGTTTTATGAAAAACTTTTCTTTTATGCCTGCAAGTGTATGAAAACTTCGTCAACTTTTTGTTATGTTGCTTTTTCATATGTATTACAAAAGAAAGCTAAGCAAAAAAAAAAACAGAAACCATAAAAAAAAAAACAGAAATATATATTTGCTGAGCTAGAGCTTAGCTCACCTCAAGCTCAACTGTCATTCTTTGAAGAATTTAACTCTCGACAGTCGTTGAAATTTATGTCCAACATAATTTAACTTTATTCAGCACGCAGGCAAATCGCGTCAAACGTCAACAGGTCTTTTTGCCATATACTAAACATATAAATAATATAAATATATATATAAATAAAATATATGACATTGAAAAGAACAACAAGAACAGCAACAACAACAATGAGAAATTCTGCTACTTTTGCTACTCAGCAATTGCAAACAAAAATGAAGAAAAGCAAAAAAAAGGCAAAAAAAAAAAAATAAAGAAATTCCAAACAATCTGTGAAAGTAAGCAAATAATGCCAGTCGGGCGTGTGGCATTGCTTGGAGCATGGTGTTGTGTGGGGGGGGAGGGGGGATGAGCTGTGTTTATGTGTACTATGTATCTCTTTCTCTGTCTGTCCGTTAGCTTTGAAATCAATCTGCTGCTGACACCGCTGATAAATGCGGGGAGTTTGGCTTTGTACAGTTTAATGTTGCCGACATTTCTCTGTTCAGTTCGTCACTGTTGCTGTTGCTGTTGCTTTTGTTGTTCTGCTACAGTTGCCAGTTGCCAGTTTATCCCTACATTGAGCCTCAATAAACAACAACAAAACAGTAACAACAACAACAGCAATAACAAATGGCCATTGTTGCCGGCATTGTATCTTATAAATATGTTTCTATATATTTGTGGCAAAGATATTTTTTACACTTTTGAGCTTTTGGTTTTTTTTTTTTCTGTTTTCTGTTTGCTGTTTGCTTTTTTTGTGTTCATCATTGCATACAAAACTGTCATTTGTTTTCATGAATCTGATTCACAGTCGCTTGATGAGCGTTGAGTATGGGATTTTCCACACTTTTGATTATTTGACAGTTTTCGAGGAAGGGGATTTTCATATATAATATAGTATTATCGGATTGATTGGCCCGATAGTGTATAGACTTTTGTGCTTATTGCCATAAATATAAATAAAATTTCAAAATGAACATTTTAAAAATTATTTCTGCATTTTATTGTGCACTTGTGTTCATTGCTCTTTTTTCGTATGAGTCACAAAAGTTACAGAGTATCAAAGTATATAGTATATATATATATATGTTATGGTAGTATTTCACGTATTATATAGTATGTATATTGACTCTGTTGATATCTAGCCACCAACTTGGCGAACAACTTTATCTTCGTTGCGGTTTCTTTATTTATCTTTTCATATTTACACGCTCGCTATACAAAATAAATAATAAATGAATGTTCACCACATACACAAAGAATATACATATATACTATGCACTATATATGTATTATATACATATATATATATATATATATATATATATATATTAACGATTTTTTAAAGTATTGCAAAACAAAGATTTTTCATTAATTTATTAAAAAGTTACATGCAATTTCAATATTTTTATTTATTTATGTTATTTAATAATTGTAAAAATATTTCTCAATTTTTTTTCTTTTTTTTTCATTTACTTCCGCCAAATAAAAAATATAAAGTGTATTTGTATGTCGTTTTCATTACTTAAATCTATATTTACTTGTTAAACGTGCATATGTGCCAAGTGTGTTCTATAGATAGAAAGACTTTTATATTATACGAGTATAAAGCACAAAGGGAGACAACAAAATAAAAACATACATAAAAAGTTGTGTTATTTCTTATGTTTTTTCTTTTTATTTTTTATAACTTGGCAGTAAAAAGATCTGCGTACAGATGAAAATAAATTAAAATTGTGTTTTTCTTTGAATTTGAATTTCATATGTGAAAATGCAGAGTAAAAGCTTTGCGTTGCGTATGTTCTGTTTTCTTTCATTATTATTGAAATATTCAATTTCAAAGAAACAAAAAAATGCAATAATATGAAAATTCTTGAGCTGTGACATTTTGTGTGACAAGATTTCATAAAGAAATTTAATTAATAAAATTTGTAAAATCTTTTGATTAAATAAAGAGATGAGCAAATAATTGTCAATGTTTTTAATAATTTTTATATTATTTATTTTACGTAAATCAATTAAATTAAATTATAAATTTAATTAAAAATTAATTCATTTAATTAAAATTAAATTCAATTTAATTTCTATAAATATAAAATATTTTCTAATAATTCAATTGCAATAAAACTTTATTTTTCATTTATCCCATTTCCCTTAATAACACAATAAATATTCGGAGCACTTAAAGTCTTACTACAGCTTTGTCTCCTACTTCTGCTGTGGCCAATGTCAATTTGACCTGGCCGCGAAATAAGAGAAATGTGAGAGATTCCGCCAGCGATTAGTGACTTATTCATTGCCAGCTTAGCATTGACTTTAAAAAGCTTTTTAAATCTGCAACACAAGTACGACACAGATATCTTCTTTGGCGTGTCTCCCCTGTGGGATATCTTATCGCTCAATTGGCAGACAACCATGTGGGCAATAAAATATTCAAACCTTTTTTTTTTTTGTGCTCAATGTTGGGCAGCATCAACGTTATTGTTGTTGTTGCTGTTGTGATTGTTGTTGTCATTTGGCAGCCCACAAGCCGCATAAATAAACACATGTCAATATGCAGGTCGCGTGGTTGTCTCTGCTTTGATATGCTAATCAGCCTTAAACGACAACATTTTCGACAGGTTTTCCGTTTTCCCACGATGATGTTTTTTTTTTTTTTTTTTTTTGATAGTAGATGAGTATTTGCTCCCGATTTAAGGATATACATATCGTATATATATACATATATATATTTATTTAGAAAAAACCTAATCGTTCTAGCTGAATATGTTAAGTTAACGTTGCCTTTCTTATACATTACATATGTACATACATATGGTTGAGCTGTAAATATTGTATTCGAATTTTTGGTTCTATTTCTTTTCTTCATTTCTTTCATTCCTTTTCTTTTCTTTTCTTTTCATTCTTTTTTTTTTTCTTTGTGTATATTTTTTTCTTGTCAACCGACATCAAAAGTCAAACGCCATTGCATTTATTTGTCCCTAGGGCGTTGTTTGTCTCACCATAGTCTCTTACTCTCTCTTCCTCTCTCTGTCTCTTTCTGTTTCATGGGGCCACAATGCTTTGCAATGACTTTGAACTGTCTATGCAGAGTTATTTTATATGGCAACAACGTGCAATCATGTCTTGATCTCTATCACGTTGTCATCCTGACAGGCACAACAGATACAGTAGATACAGATAGACAGACAGACAGACAGACATACATACAAACGAATAGACAGACAGACAGACAGACAGAGACAGAGAGACTGACTGAGGCTTTAGATATTACCATAGATAGCTTCTGCATATTTATATAGTACTATGCCAATCGAATATATATATATATATCGCATATACATATACATATATATATGTACATACATATATACATATATGTATGTATCTCTATTACTATTGAGCTTCAGTTCGATTTATGCATGAGATTCATTTCAACCCTCACCTATTCATATGCAATGCTCATCATATTTTTGCATATCAAATGCGAAATGGCAAATGCCAAACGTCAAATGCTTGCTTGTCTTATGTTCTTCTTTCATATTGATAAAATGCTGAGATTGCAGCGAATCAACAACAGCGCAAATTCCATTATAGCAAATACTCCAAGAATTTTATGTGCTCGTCTAATTCGGTGTAAACAATTTCCTAGAGAATGTGAATGCGTATCAAATCAAAATGTTTGAGTACATGAACATTTTTATATGAGCATATATACAGTATATACATATATATATATATATTAATAACTGTGTGCAATCTCTCAATTTTTTATATTTTAATACAATTTCAAAGTTTATTTTATTTTATTTTATTTTATTTTTTTATATTTTTTTTATAGAAATAATATTTATTTATTTTAATAATTCAAGTAATTTATTTATTTATTGATTTTTTACTAATTTGTGATTAGCTAAAATCCTAAAATAACTTATAACTTAAATATTAAACTAACTAAAATTATTATCAGTAGCCAAAACTAAGCTGTTAACAGTTAACAGTATGATAGATAAGTCTATGCTACGCCCACAGTAAATTGTCAACTATTTTATTTCAATGATAAGAGGAACATAATGAGCAAAAAATATATTCGACTATAAATTATAAAAAAAAAAATATATAGTATATATAGTATATACTTAGTATGACTTTTCCCTTAACTAGCTAAATTTGTGTATGGAAGAGTATGCAAAATTAGCCGTTTACTTTATATGAAATTACAAATTTATATTAATTTTGTTCACTGAAGTCAACTAGAGGCGATAGACTTTATTAAGTATATATTATATATTCATGTACAGCATTGCCAGACGAGTTAATTTTAATACATCCTTACGTCTATCTGTAAGTCTGTCTGTCAGAGCACAATACGATCGTCGTATTATATAGCTGCCATGGGCATGAGAGATCAAATGTTCGGTCTTACTAAGAACAACAAATTTGATTGTTTAGTTATTCAGCTGAAACTTTCAGGCGTTGACTTCAGTGTGACGATTTATAAATGTCGTCCAAAGTTGGATCAAATCAGATCACTATATTATAAAGTTACCATAGAAACAATTGATTAAGAATTGAGCTTAGCTATGAACAATTTTATTGTTTGTCAAACTAGACAATAATTAAAATCTACATATATATCATAGCAATATCTCTATACTCTCATGAGATAGATTGCCAATAAATTAGCATAGAAAAAAAAAAAAATAAGAAAAAATTAAAAAAAGTTTTTGTATGAAAATAGAAATAGTGTATGAAATTGTCGGTGTATCGTAGTTTATATTGCTGACTTGTTTTTAATAAATATCTGATTAATTTCTATTTTTATTTGATAAAACATTTGAAAATAAGAAAAAAAAAACAAAATTTGAACGTCATGGGTCGCAACACTGTTGATAAGCATGACAAGTTTTTTGCAACTCACACACACACACACGTACATGTAATACACACACACACACACATATAAAAATATGCTTTGCTTTTACTTTTTGTTTCATTTTTATTTAGCCATTTTTGTAGTATTTAGCTTAGCGCTTAGTTATAGCATAATTTACGATATGAAGTGTGTTTGCGCTTTTTGTTTCGTTTTAATTTTTTTCCTATGTTTTTTTTTTGTTGCTATTGTTGTTGTCCTGCTTCCCCTTACGCTTAACTTAATTAAACACTTAATCAACTTATCAGTGCTGCTTATCGATGCAACAACAATACTTATACATATGAATATAAACATTCTGCATGTGTATGTGTAACAGATAATACATACACAGAGGGAGAGAGAGAGAGAGAGAGAGTGAAACTCACCACAGGGCTATCTGGTGTATTGAGTATCGTGTCTGTGTTCTCATCTTGGGCAGGCGTAAATTTGTTTTTGCTTCGATGATGAAAGAGACGCGGAAAGCAAGCCATGTTATCGTTCGCAGTCGTTGGCCGAGAGAGGCGTGCCACACAAGGGCAATATACAGTGGCGTTGGTTGCGGGTGTGGGTGTGGATGTAGCTGCTAATGTTGATGTTGATGTTGATGTTGATGGGGTCAGCTACTGCGAGGGTGGCTAAATAATATTTGCTATTGTTTACACTTTACACTTTACACTTTACGCTCTTTGCTCAGTTGACCGTTTTTGGCGTTTTATCTGCTCTGCGGTTAGTTAGTGTCAACTACTATTTTAGCATATTTATCACACATCTTTTTGTTATATTTGTTTTATTACTGTTGCCGTTGGGGCTAATTCTGATTATTGTTGTTGTTGTTGTTGCTGTTGCTGTTGCTGCTGTTGTTGTGTAGTTATTGTTATTATTGCTGCCTGCAAATAAATTCGAACAGAGATATTTTTTTCTGTGATTTATGATCGTTGCCTTAATTGAGGCTGTAAATTTGTTGCAATTGTTGTAACTGTTGAATTTAGTATTTGCTTATATTTAGCACACAATTTAATTTAATGACTATAGATTTCAATAGATTTCAATACATATACATAACATACATATAATACATATAATCATACTATATACCATATATATATGTACATACATATATGCATTGCTATATAGTATATTCGATTTGGCATTGAGTACTTTAAGCGTTATCTGAAGCGCCAGCGACTTGGTCATTTATCGCCCAGTTATATAGCACTTTGTATATATGTCCTATATTTGTATCGTATATATATATATATATATATATATATATATATATATGCATGTTCTATATGTTTGTAGCTTTCTTTCTTTTTAAATTGATTAGATTTATGGCGGCTTATTTGATTTGTTGCGATTTCACTGTCGCACCATGTAAGCAAATATTTATACGCTTTGTGGCTTTTGATTTTTTTTTTTTTTTTTGGTTTTTAGTTACGCTACATTTGTTTCTCGATTTGTTGTAGCTAGTTTAACAAGTGTAACGGTTACTTATTAGTTATGCAATACTGATACATTGCAAAATGTGATCATTGGCTTGAACTATTTATATTATTCAGATTTACATATAATTATTGATGCCCAGTACTCATAGAGTTCATAGGGTATATTGACTAGTTACTCCCATAGGCAAATGTTGCAGTCCACATAATGTATATATATTCTTGTTCAGGATCAATAACGGAGTTCGACTTTCCGCATCTTACTTTATAAAAGCGACATGCATTAATTGAAGGCTAGTATATTTTCCACGACCCTAAATTTTATCCAGAATTCGGACATGATTCTCTGAGGCATAAATTTAAAGCTAGAAGTCTGCATTTTGGAAATCTTATATATAGATTTTTTTTTACTTTTGTACAATAATTATCGTTTTATTATTTTGTAAATATTTTAATTATATTTAAAATATATTTTACTTTTTATTAAATTTTGTATTAATAATATATTTTTAATTTTTTATAATATTCGTTTTAATTTTTGAATATTTTAATTATATTTAAAGTATTTGTATCTCAATTTATACTATAATTATTATTTTTTATATTCTTATTTTTTTGTTTTTAATAATATTCATTACATTTCATATATATTTTAAATATATTTAAAATATATATTTTATTTTTTTCACTTTTTTTTAATAATAAATTCGTAATTTCTTATAATTTTTAGATGTATATTTATATTATATTTAAAGTACTTATATTTGTATTTATATTTCAATATATTTTATAATTATATATTTATTATTCTTATAATATTTATTGAGTTTTAATATATTTTAATAATATTTAAAATATATTATATTTTATTTATATAATATTGAAAATTAGTTATTGTTTACATATAAATGTTAAGCTTCACAGATCAGTATAAAAACATCAAAGTCGTTTGTCTATATTTTGGTCTTTTATCAAAGCTCATTTGTAGCATGCGCCAAATTGTGAAATGAAAATTTTTGCTTTTCATCAGATAGTCGCGAGAGAGTTCTTCGTGTATTTCGTGCCTTATAGCAAAAGTTGTAAAGTTCACAAATTTCACGCATCGCCAATTGGATGGGCTAATTATGCCAGAGCCCGTAGCTTGAAAAACTTTACCCCCTTATTTGACTGTCCGCTCGGTTCACTCAACAATGATATTTAGCTCTAGGCCATGATGAGTCACAATGCCAGTTGCTTTATTTCATTTTGTAATGTTTTTTTTGTTTTTTTTTTTGGTTGTTGTCTTTATTTTATTTTATTTTTATCGCTCATCTCTTATCGTTTGAAATGCTTAATTGTTTTCTATCTATGCGGGTGGAAGGGGGTTATGAATTGGTAGTTGGGGGATAGAGCAGACAATTATTGTTTGGCCAAGAGCTTAAGGGCCAGCAGGCCTTTTTGTTGAGAATTGTAGTTATGTTCCTTGCGCTTGTTTCTATCTTATCAGCCCTGGCAGACATTTGGTCAAATCCCAGGCACACGGCAAGGCATGCCAAGACATAGACAAGGCAAGGCATAGCATAACATAACAGAACAGAACAGAACATTAGCAACTAATTTTTGTTTGGATTTTAATTTTATTCAAGTGCTGTGGCAATTATTGGGCAAGTAGTAAGTATGTTGTACTACTAGTATATATGTTATGTGGTAGATTCTATCAGTTACAATATTCTACTATATATCTTCATATACAAGATCTGTGTGTCTAGATAACTAAAAAAAAAAAAAAAAACAATAGCTGACAATGAACGAACATAACAATTGTTTATTGCAAATCGAAAAAAAGAGTGAAATACATTTTTCTGCTTCTGCTTCTGCTTCTGCTTGTGCTTGTGCTTCTGCTTCTATCTGCTTAACAATCATTTGTAGTATTTCACTTTTCTTGGCAACAACAAGACACAAGACAGTAAATACAATAACAACAATAACAACAAGAGACACAAGAACAAAAGCATTGACAAGCGATCCACAAAACAGTCACGAGTCCGTCATTTATATTATTTTATTGACATTTTGTTTTGCAGTTATCAGCGAAATGTTTTTCATTTTCTTTTCTTTTTTTTTTTTTCTTTTTTTGTTCGCTCGTTTTGTTTTTGCAATTCCATTTCTTTTCTTTGCACACGGTTTTTCCTTGTTTTTCTCTTGCATTTTCTCTGCCAGATAAAATGCAAAAGTTTAAGAAAAGCTTCTGTTTTTCTACATTTCCAATTGAAACTGTAGAAAAAAAACCTTCAGAACTTTAACGAAGACATTTTGAAATGCAATGAAAAAAAAATGCATTTAATTAATTAGATGAATATTTGAAATCTATTGAATAATAAATTGCATTTTATTTAGATTTTATTTTTATCACTGAAGAATTTAATTTGAATTTTTTAATATTTTTTTTTGTTAATAAACTTAAAAGAAATATTTTATGAAGCACTTGAGTTTTTCATTTTAAGTGAATAATACAAGAAATAGTACAAAATGAATTTTATGTCTTTCGATTAGATATCCATATCAGGCGCTATTTGATTGATTTGTAGGTACTTTTATTTGTTAAATAGAATACAACAATAAAGTCAGAACAAGAGCGAACAACAAGTTTAGTTTTGATAGCACAGATCTGAATTCTATAGCGAACTTTAGCGCAAAAGTAACAATTTCTTATCGAATTTCGATTTGTTCTACAATAATTTCATGGACAACGATACCGATAAGTGTATAAGTTCGGGTACTCATAATAATATGAAAACACTCGTTTATAATACGTTTTTTGCCTTTTGCTTTTTGCTTTTTTCTTTCAAATTTTATATTCATTCACATTTTTTTTTAACCGCCCGCGCGAACACACACACACGCACATAGACATAAAATCCACTTGAAACATGAACAACACGCAAATGTCTCATGCAAACTGAGAACTATGGAAATCAAATCATTATTTGTAGTTTTAAGTATTCATTTTATAATGAGTATTCATATTACTCATTTATATGTTTCCGTCGTAATGAACCGTGAAACATTTCTTCATTAACATATTTGCAATTAGACACGTTACAATTTCCGCTTCACATTTTGTATTAAAGAATAAACAGCACAGCACTAAAAATTATATTTTATTGCAATTGCACAATGCGTTAAGAAAATTTCCCAAAAAAAAAATAGCAACAACTGTTTACAGACACATATATATCCATTTATATACATATATGTATATATATATATATGTATAAAGTGTAGTGCGATTCGTAACACTCACAACACCCGTACACCTGCCGCCGTGGAGGCTGATAACTCGACTAATTTACCGCGGCCAATTTAAATTGGCAATTTGCTCGACGCTCGTTGAGCGGCAAACGTTAACGGCAAATGTTAACGGAATGGCAAAGAGTCGAGCAGCTGCTCGACGCGGGGCTGGGCTGGGCTCGACTCGGCTGGGCCCTGAGGCTCTTTATCGGTATCTGAGTATGAGGTTGAAGTGCCCGCCTAGCTAACACTACGCTAAATGCCTTCTCTGCCCCGCCATGCCATCTCGTACTGCCACCGAACCCCTTTCCCGTTATCAATATACAAGTGCAGGGTAACGCGTCATAATTTTTACTTTTTTTTTTTTTTTTATTATTATTTTGTAAACACTTTTATTTTTATATTTTGTTTTCTCAACAGGTGGTGAGTGGCAATGACAGCTATAGATGCTGATTAGTAGCAGTTAAATTGATATTTAATTATAAATATATATATCAATATCGATATCAGCTCTGATACTCAGAAGTTAATCTTTTGGTTTTTTTGTTTTTTTATTGTTAACTTGAATTGTATAACTTATTTATATTATTATTAGACACAATTAACTTTAAGCTTAATGCATAGTATACAAATTTTCAATTTATAAATATTTTTATTAGTTTACTTATTGCGAAACGTTAAAAATGATAGATAGTTATTCATGTAAAATGAAAATTATTTCAGCTAAATAACTTATTTGCATTTATTTATTTATTTTGCCTAAAGTCTTGGAATATTCATTACTCATGCTGCAATTGCAAACTATTAATTGCCCAGCCGAAAAGTAGGCAATATATTTAAATTCACTGTCAATTGATTGCAATTGCTCGATATATTCAATATATATTTTGCTTTTTTCTGTTGCATACTTTTCTGCTGATGAGTTAAATCGTTGAATGTTTCTAGAGACTAAAAACTTCTATTTGCTGGAAGAGTCAGTCGACTCATCTTTTTGTTTGTTTGCATATTTTAGTATGGTCTAGACTTATGACGACGACATGAATGAGTCAAGCGTAGCACGAATGATGAAATTGTCTCTTAATTTAAAGCTTGTCTATACAAACATACTATACATATCTGTTAACATTGTGCGTGTATATTCATCAGTCTTATCTCTGTCATTATCCAGCGCAATAACTTTATAAAACTCTCTTGAGATTTAATATATGACTGAGCGAGTAAATTAACTTTTTGCAGGGCACAAATTTTGCAATGCCAAGTAAAGAAAAAAAATTATTCATCATGCTTAAAATGCGTAACTAAAGTAATTTGAAAGTAAAAATCGCGCACTCTCACGCACACACATTTGGATGGAAGAAACGTGGTTTGAGAGTTTGTAGATGTAACACTGTTAGGGTATGCGCTATGTAGAGGTCTATGACATTGCGTGCTCACATGTGCTAAAGGGAAGGCGGAGTACGGGGTTCTGTAAGGCGAAACTTGTGTTAGCCAAGGGGCGTCTATGGCTTTCGGGTGCTCAAAAGTATGCACGTGTTACGACATTGTCATTTGATTAAACTTGTTGGCACACGCAGCAACAGCAACAGCAACAACAACAGCAGCGACAGTCGCAGCAGTGGCAGCAATAGCGACAGAGGCAAGAAAGTTTAGCTACCTTTTAAGCCAAACTTTTGGCGTTGTCTTAAAGTTGAATGCGTGTTGGCCTGGCTTTTCGCAAAGACAAGTAAAATTTAGACACCAACAAAAATACAAATAAAAAGGTCTAGTTGTTGGCTTAGTTATTTTCTCTACCATTTGCTCACTCTTTATAGTATCTATCTCTCTCGCTTATTGCCAATAATCCTATTAGCCGGCCAGGCTCAGTTCTGTCAATAATTTATGGCACAAATACACACAACGTTTCGTGTGACATTTGAATCACAAAAGGTATTTGCTGAGCAGTTATTTTGGTTATTTATAATTTGATTTCCTCTCTGCATCTGTTTTCATATATATTTTACTGTTGTTGTTCTAATTATTGTTACTACTAGTCTTAATATAAGATTTTCGGATTTCTGCCTGCTGTATAAATTATTTGACAATTATTATTTGTTTAACAGAATGAAATGCATTAGAATGTGATTAGATTTGCTCGCACTTTGATTTCATTTCAGTTGCAATTATTATAAATTCCAAAGTTAATTAGTCGCCATTGCAAATGCCAGCACTGAGTGTTAAGTCTCTAATGTATCCTTTGCATCCTTGTTGTGCGTCACATGAAATATGCAATTGCCAATTGGTAATTAAATAAATGTAAAGAAAATATTTCTTGAGATTTTCTTTAATTCAATTTTGCGCATTTTATTTACTATTTATTATGAATTTTTGAACTTATCCGTTGAATAAAATGAAAAAGTAATTTAATTGTAAATTTAATTGGGCTTTGAATTATAACTTTAATTGTTATTAAATGTATTTAAAAATTCGAAATAATATACGAGAAAACTGAGTTGCTTTATACATTTTTTTAGCAATCAATCAATTTTTTAGTTAAATTGTTTAACAATTAGTTTATCACTTATTCATTCCATCAGTCAATAAGTTAAGAAGGTAGCATGTCAATTATGCAATCAATCAATTAATAGAATAGGCAATTAGTCGAAAAGTTAATCAATCAGTCAATTACTCAGTCAACCAGTCAATCATTCAAGTCAAGGTGTTAAATAGACAATTATTTAATCAGTCAAAAAATCAATCAATTAGTTAATCACTCAATCAATAATTCATTCAATCACTCAATCAATCATTCAATTAGGCAAAAACATCAATCGTGCAATCAATCAATCATTTAATCATCAGAAATTATTCAAAAAAATTAGTCAAAAACGCAATTAGTCAGATACTCAATCAGACAATCATTCATTCAACCAATTTTTCAATCTTTCAATTAGTCGTTAGCCGATCAATCAATCAATAATTAGAAATCAATCAGTCAAGATGTTATTAAATCCAAAACGCAATTAGTCAGATATTCAATCAGACAATCATTCAATCAACTGATCAATCAGTTAGGCAGTCAGTCAAATAATTGGCCAAGGAATAAATACGTCTAATAAGCAGTCAATCAATCAATCATACTTCTTTATCAGTTCTTCTTAAAGCTCTTTGTTTACAATAGCTTTATTATGAATAAATATTAAATATTAAATACAAATTTCAAATTCAGCATCTTGCCAATCATTTTCTAGTTTTATTTCAACTTTCATTCACTTTTGAAGTCATTCAACTTCTTACTTTAATTGAGCTTACAGCGTTAGTTTCATTTCAAGACTCGTCTATACAATTGTCGCTTTCATTTGACAAAAACAAATCTGTCACAAAAGCCTCGAAAAAAGTGTAGACAGAGTAGAAAGAAAAAAAACTACAAAAGTCAACTAGTTGAAGAGCCTTGGCAATTTGGCAACTTGAACTGACTTGCAGGCGCGAGACTTGAGCAAAGGCCTTGCAAATAAAAATTCAGCGAGGGGGGAGATAAAAACGAAAAAAGAACGAAAAGTGGAAACACAAGTTCAACAAAATATGGGAAAACAATTTTCAAAAGTTGACAAAGAAAAGCGCTTGACTTTCGTGCATGTTACGCGATGGTTATGGCGTAGGTGTGCGGGTGCGCGGGTGCGTGGAGAACAGGGTGAAGTGCATGGGTAGTGGCCTTTGTTTTATGAGCAGACACGCTTCACGGCGGCCATGATTGATGCGTGCCACTGGGCGCCGTTTTTAGTGGATTTCCAAATTGCTTTTTCACGCTGACAGTTTACGATTTTCCAGTCGACAAGGGGGAGATATAGGAATACAGATAGAGAAAGTGTCGTGAGTAAAAAGGGGGAGGGGTTTAAAGGGAGGTGTGATATAAAACGACAAGGGCAGTTATTCAAATGCAAACGACAGCTGTCAAAATGGCTTTTGCTAAAAAATTTCTTTCTCTCTCTTTTCTATTTGCCATTGCAGTGCATACCAAGTCAATGAGTGACTCTGACGTTGCAACAACAACTGCCACAACAACAAAAACAACTGCCATAACAACAAGAACAGCAGCAACAACAACTTTAAGCTTATGCAAATCATTGGCCAAATGATAAGACGACGAAGAAGACGACGCTGTTGAGTATCAAATGAGAAAGAAAAACAAAGGAAAAGCCAAGTCAATGTCGCTGTCGCTGTCGCTGCTGCTGCAGGCAATCGTCAGGTTATCAACGACATTGCTGTTGTTTACAATACTGCTGCTGCCAGCATTGGCAACAACTTTGGCAACAAATCAACAACAAGCAGTGCAATATCAACAACAACAGCAAGAACAACAGAAACATGTTGTGCGCCACAAGCGTCAAAGTAACACAGATCAAAAGTTCTCGCTGCCGGCTGTGCCACTGCCACCGCCACCGCCATTTCCCGCATCCAAACATAACTTTGCGCTAAATGCATTTGCTGTTGCAGAGCAAGCATCAGGTTTCGGTGTCAGTTCCAGTTCCAGTTCCAGTTCCAACATTGGTTCCACATCCTCTTCGTCAACCATTGGTTGCGGCGGTTTGCTCAAGTCACGCTATGGTCACATCCAGACACCAAATTTTCCACATCGCTTTGCCACGCCCATCGAATGTATCTGGATTATTGATGCCTCCGAGCTACCAATTGCCAATGCACAGGGAAATGTCTCCATTGTCATATATCTGACACAACTCTATGTGCTTGGCGGCTTAAAGTTTACCGAATACATGTATTATTCGGATGACTTTAAGGTGCCGGCACATCGCGTCTTTACATTAACTGAGGATGATGTTACGCAAGTTTCCTGGATGCAGTTCAATAGTCAATATCTGGAAATACGATTCACTATGGCAACGTTGGATGGAACACAATTACGTGCCTTGGATCGTTTACTTGATGTTTATGGCTTTAATATCACATATGAAATACAGCAGGAGGTGAAGACAACACAATGTAATACACTACAATGTCGTTTCCTTGGCAATTGTTTTGCCAGTGCCGATTATAGGTGAGTTTTTAGTCTAAGTATTTATTAATAATTTATACTACTCGGAAAATTACAATGTCCGAAAAGTGGCAGCTAACATTTTCTTTATGCTGCTTGTCAAGTAAATTGTGAATGCGGGTAACAGCTTTAACCCGTTAACCTTTACCTTTAGCTTCGTGTCAGGTTTTTTATGTTTTCTCTAAAATATATTTCATCAATCAATCAGAGCAAACAAACTGGCTAACATTCTGGTTTCATTTCCAGTTCCACAAGTTTCAGCTACAGCTACAGCTACAGCTAGAGCTAAACCCGAGTCACTCTCAGGTTGCTTCACAAATTCTCATGCATGTCAAACTCAATTGTTGAGGTTATTCATAAGGCCACGCAGCTTAAGTGTAAGTGAGGGCAAAAGGTGAAAGGAGTGAAAGGATGCCAAAGGGTTTACCGGCCACATGAGCAAATGCATCAAGCGGCTGCCTTTCAATTGACTTTTGGCGCTATGCGCAACTTTTTTTTATATTTTTTTTTTTGCTTTTGGCCTTGTGTTCTTCTGTTGAAAATGTGTTGGCAATGCTTTTCATTGTTTTGGGTTCGTTTTTTTATTCCAGTTAGATTTTGGAGAAGTTTTAGGGAAGTTTCAGGATTGTTACAGAGACGTTTCGTGGAGGTTCCAGGGACGCTTTAGAATGGTTACTGAATGGTTTCACGATGTTTTCAGAATGATTTCAGGGACGTTTTGGGGAGGTTTTCTGGTAGGTATACTTTCACTCCAGGGACAGCATCACCCCAACGAAATGGAAGTTATTTGGCATCGCGAACATTGCGAAATGTATGGCTCCCACTTGGTTTAGGCCGACAGATCTCTTTGCCCTCAACCTCTCGGTCTATCTTCAAACAGAATAACGTTTTGCACCGCGCCGAAACAGAGAAAAAGAAAAACGTAAAATAAAAAACGAAAAATGAAAAGCGAAAAGCGAAAAAAAAATAACGCACGTTGGAAGAGTGGAAAAGGCGTATAAAGATTGATATGCAAACATTTAACAGTTTGCATGGTTAGCTGGTTGTGATTTTTGTACGACGTTTTGCGCGAATTGCCGAATTTGCCGAATTGGCATAGCCATTGGCACAGTTTATGTGCATGTATTGACCGGAACCAGCAAAAGGAAACTCAATTTTGAAATCACCAACAAGCCCAAGAGAGTGTGGGAAAGAGTGAGAGTGAGATTCAGGAAGATAGAGAGAGAGAGAGATGGTGGTGCAGGGATGGCAAAAGGTCGAGAGGCGTAAAAAGTTTTTGGCATGCTTAAATATGCGTAGCACCCGGACGCAGGTGCAGTTGCTACAGCACCGTTGAGTCCCTCAAGCTCCAACTAGTTTCCCTTTCCCTTGTGCCCTCTCTCTCTCTCTCTCTCTCTCTCTCTCTCTCGCATACTGGCTGCCTTTCCCTTTCTTCACGTACTGCTAGTATTGCTGTTCTGTTACTGTTCTCGGGGCATGACTTATAAATGGCAGCACATGCGAGCGTCGGCAACAGCAGCAAGAGGCGCTAATGTGCGCCAAGTTGGCTAAAAGCAATATCATTTGTTTGGCATTGGCTAACATTTATGAAGGTTAAACTAATGCCGAGAGTGTGTTTGTGCATGTGCATGTGTGTGTGTGTGTGTGTGTGTGTGCGTAAGGCCTTAGAGATAGTGTGAAAGTGAAAGAAGAAGATAGTGAGACAATGTTTGGGCTCTACGCATTCATCCTTGCCATAAAACTCATAATAAATAAAACCTTTGTCAAAACTTTCCGTTGTTCTTTAATTTTTAAAGATTCTGATGCCGAATGTTGTCAGCTTCAAATTTAAAACTTTTGGTTTAGATAATACGATATTGAAGCTCTTAAGGCTTGTGAAGTGTTGCTACTAATTGCGTAAAACTTCTTTAGATAAAAACCTCTAATTAGAGATAATTTCTTCTCTTTTTTTTTACTATGGCAACAAAACATTCCAAAAAACTTCATAAGAAGTAACAAAGAAGAAACAAGAACAAGAACAAGAAACAAGAAACAAGAAACAGAGCAGAACCAATAGAAAATATCTTAGTGAACATTTCTTAAGTATCTTAGACAACGAACTGATGCGACGTCCACTTTGTATTAATCTCGTATAAACAAAATTAATTACAAAGTTCATAGAAAGGTTCGTTCAGTATTCCTCAAGCTAAAGCTTACAAGTCTCTACTTCTACATCATCTGCTTCTGCTTCTGCTTCTGCTCCTGCTCCTTCTTCTTGAACACAACTCGAATGTACAGTAAATTAGCCACGAACAAAAACTCTAGAACCAGAGACTCAATTAGCATAATAAACAAAACAAAACACATAGCATTCAAGGCAAGGCAAGGCAAGGAAAGGCAAGACAAGAGAAAAGTGAAAGCGAGAATCGAAGCAACTTTTTCAATTGCTTTGTTAATTTGAATTTTAACGCCTAACAAATTTGACAATTTGACAATTTAAAGGCAATTAACTGCGCAGAGCAGAAAGTACAATGTAATATATAATACAACAGAATGGAATAACGATAAAAGGAAAAATTGCGAATAGAAATATAAATAGAAATAGAAATAGAAGAAGACAAATCAATTTGTCAAGTAAGATTTATGAGCGAACCAACAAAAAAAAAAAAATAAATAAATAAATAAATAAACACACAAAAACAAAAGACAAAAAAAAATTACAATATAAAAATGAAATACTTTGACAGCAATTAATAGGCGTACAAAAAGCAAAAGTAAAAGCAAACACAAAATGAGAACAAGAATGAGAATGAGAATGAAGCAAATTCAAGTGTCCTGCTACTTAGCATAATTAACATTAATTTGAGTCAAGGCTCTAACATTGGGAACATTGGCAACATTGCCAAAGGCGCCAAGACTCTAACGCCCGCACTCATGTCTGGGCGGCGTGTTGCGGCTGACTAATTGAATATTAATATTAATGTCAAAATGAAAGCGAAATGTGTTGCCTAGAAAATGTAATATAAAAGTGACAGCTTCCGATAGCCACTCTCTCTCCCTCTCACACTCTCTCTCTCTCTCTCCTTCTCTCTGTTGTTCTCGCTGTCTTTTTCGCGCTATGTTGTCACGTATCAGAGGCATGAACATTGCCCCCGCTTCTGCCAGCTAAATGTAACTGTAACTTAATTACCAACAAGGCAAGAAGACATTGGCTTTGGCTACGTGGCAAAGATAAACATAAACAGAGCATACAACAACAACAACAACAAAAACAACAACAATAACGAAAAGAAGAGCACAACAACAACTGTTTTATGTTTTGAGGCGACGACAAGTAGCTGAAGCTTTGCTCTTCGCTATCTATCTTATACTTCTTCTTCTCTCTCTCACTTTCTCTTCTACGCTCGCGAATGAAAAAAAAAATGCATAACGTTTTGAAAATGTCAAATGCCAGATAAGAGAAACAAATGTCAAGCCGTCGACTGTATCATCGTATGAGGGGAGCGCTGAGCATTTTTTTATTTTTCTCTGACACACTGTGCGTATACTTGATAATTTTGCGCTTCTCTTCACCTAACTGCTACGCTTACCCGCTTTTACTTTCCTTTGTTTATTAATTTCATTTTTTTTTACTACTTCAGCTTCAGTTTTTTTTTTGCTTCTCTCTTTTGTCTGTGAATTTTTAATAAGAAGCAAAACGTGCTAAAGAAATTGAATGTGTTGTGGTATGGATAAGGGCTGGGCTGGATGAGGGGAAAAGAGAAGAAACAAAATGTTTCATCTCAGATTTAATGAGTGCACATATGAGTTTGAGTGCACTCAACTTGAGGTATGATTATTTAAGTACCAAAAAAAGTTGATAAGTTGATAAGCGACGATGAGCGGCGAATATAATAAAACATATAAACAGTTGACACTTGAAACTTGCGCTGTATTCATTATGCATAACTTAAAGTTTTTAGTGCACTTGAACTAATATTAAAACTAGATATTGCTCAGATTTTATGTAGGTTTTTTTGTAGAGATTTCATTAAAATATTTATAAATTAACTTTGAATATTGAAAAAAAAAAAATAAATATTAAATAATAAATAAAAGAAAGTTGTAGTTCAAGCAGCAGCAAATGAAATATTAAAAAATATATTTTAAAATTCTTTATGTTCTTTTCAGTTCAAGTATTTTTTGTATTCATAATATTCACATAAAATATAGTTAGTTGTCCGTTCCAGTTACTTGTTCACTTGTTCAATGCCCTTTTGTTCGTCACATTATAAATGTTTGCGCGCCAATTTTTATTACTAATAAACTCTGCATAAAATATTCAAAATGTCATTTTAAGTCATTTTTTTCACTTTGGCAGCCAAAAATAAAACTCAAAATTCAAAAAAAGAATTAAATAAAATAAACAATAAGCAATAAACAATAAACAATAAACTATTGGCCAACAGCCATCAACTGCGCGTCTCTTTTGGCCAACTGAGTTTTCATTTACAATATGAAGAGTAAAGATTCCCGACAAAATATGTAGCAGCAGCATGTAAAATAAATTTATTTTATTCATTTATTTGTTGTATCTTTCGGTTTTTTACTTCATTCTTCGTGCACATTGGAGAATGTGCATCAATTGGAAAAAGAAGGGGGTAGAAGTGGTATGTGCACATAAATCTGTTGCAATTCACCGCAAAAGTTCGATGCAGAAGTAAACAATTTATGTTTAAATATTTTGTTTGGTTTTCAAACCATTTGGGGGAACAGTGCATCTTACTATTGATACCCTACAAAATATAATTTATGTTGAAAAATTGATTTTAGAAATTAATAAACTGTTGAAAATATTTACTTGATAATTTACAAAGAAAAAAAATAATATTATTAATATTTTACAACAAAAAATAAAGTTATGAAATTAAGAGAATAATTTGTAAAATTAATTTTTAAAATTTATAAATTCTTGAAAATACATTGATTAATTTTAAAAAATTTTAAAAATATTTTATATATTAAATATAAAATGTATTATTTTTTTATATGTTGATTACTGAGTATTTATTAGTTGATCATTTATATGTTTTGTTATTTTCATTTTTTTTTTATTTTCGCAAAGGGCTTGCGTTGCGTGTCTGTGTTTTTAAGAAGAAATGTTTAATTGAAAAAGTTTTTCGCTTTGAGGCGCAACAAAGAGGATTTCATATCGAACTGATGCGGGTTATGTTTTTCTCTTTCTCTTTTTTTTTATTTTTATTTTTTTGTTCTGTTTTCTCTTCTTGCGTTCTTTGGTTGCTTGAAGGCTGTTGCTTTTAGTCGAAAATGGAATTGAATAAATTTCAAGGGTTTAAATTGGCCAAGCACAACATAAAAAAAAGGTATTGGACTAATGAACGTAAATTTACGCAGGCAGACGCAAAAATTAAAAATGATGAAAAATAAAATGCATTTATTTTATTTTCATTTCTACCATTTTGTGTATTATATAGAGCTTCATTCATAACATTCATAAAGCCGATTAAGTATTACAGTAAATTCTTAGAAATAAATAGAAATATTAAAACAAAACTTGAATCAATTTTAATTTCAATACAATTTCCTTGATATAATCCCCATTGGATAAGTTTCCTTTTAGCAATTTTTGACAACATACATTGTATAACACGATGGCCAGTAACAGCACGTTTAGCTACGTTTATGCATGTGCAAATAGAAAATATTCTGCTAAGCTTAAAATAATCACTAGAGTCTAAAAGCATTGGCTGTAGAAGTAGCCGTAGAGTAATAGATCTCATATATTATCACATTTCATAACACTTATTTCTTAACACTGCAACTTTTCCTTATGTGCAACATTCATTGAAAAATTCCTAGGAATTTTGCAGCAGGCAATGATGACATATAGTAAAGAATAACTGTAACATTTCATGTAGCATTTTTTACAAGTAGTTCAATTTATCATAAACAACTCTTTTAGTTGCTTTCCCCATTTACAGGGTATAAATAAACTCTGTCAAGCTGTCAAAGCCAAAACGTTATAAGCGAAGTGAAATCTTGTCGTTGCGGCAATCAGGGAAAAACTGAAAATTAGGCCACGTTCAAGCGGTGGCAAATTGTGTGTCACATGACCAGAGGGAAGCTAGAGAAACGAAGCGGAACACGCAATGGGGACGAAACGTAACGTCACAGTGAAGGGTTGGCTTGCGGCAATCAATGTGCAGCATGTTTCGTCTCAGAGTTTTTCGTATTTTTCGCATTTAAAAACAAAAAACGTTGCCTCTGCTGCCATTGCAGTTGTCGTTGCCACTGTAGTTGCCACCGTAGTTGCAGCAGCAAAGTTGGGCAAACAAACTGAGTGCGTTAAATGAGATCAGGTTCAGTGAGAATGCAAACAAAAAGAGAAACACAAACACAGTGAAAGTAGTAAGCAATGCAGAAAGAGTATGGGGGGGGGGGGTGGAGAGGAGAGGCAAGTACTGTGTATTGTGGGCGTTAGCATGTGCAGTGTGTCTCGCTCACCATCCGTTGGCAACTGGCAACTTGCAACTGGCAACTGGGAAGTGTGTCAGTGTCATTCACATATGGCAAGCGAGTCATTTATGAGAGAATGCGTGTTTTGTTTGCCATGTCAAACATTGTCATTTATCCAATGGACACAAAGACACCATGAGATGGGGAATATCAGTATATTGTGAGAGTGAGAAAGATAGAGAGTGAGAAAGAGAGAAAAGTGAACTTTTTGGGCTTTGCATATTGCAATTAAGTTTTGTTTGGCCAAAAATTTTTGACCTGTCTTTGTCATATCATCTGAAAATGGAAGCGACTTTTGCCTCTGACGGTGCACTACTCCAACACTCCTCCATTCTCATCCTTTTCTCTACCTTTACTTCTCCCTCTTTCTGTCTCTTTCTCTCTCTCTCACACACACTCTCCTCGGTTCCCCTGCCATCGCGCTCAATTAAAAGTTGGCCCTGCCAACTCGTATGACAGTTTCACTTTTAATTTTCCTGTGTTCAGCTTCTCATCTTACCGTCAAAGTTTTCCTTACTCATTGGCCAAAAAAAAAAAAAAAATAAATACAACAAAAAACTTACATTTTCAGCTCAGCTTTTTCCTGCATTCTTTTCTTGTCTCGACACGTTTGTCAACAGAATGAAAGAAATAACAGAAAGAAACTTTACGGTTATAATTGGCTCTTGTTATTTTTATAAGAATCGCACGTGTTTCCTTACGTCCTTACGTAACGCGGAAAATTGAATTTCGCCTTCTTTTTTTTTTTTTTTTTGTTTATGTAATTTAATTTTTGGTGAAAATTAATTTTTATTTACAAAAGATAAAACCATAAAAATAACAAAAAAAAAATGTAAATTCAAATATATATTTTTAACAACATTTTTACGATTCGAGTCGAGCTATAAAATAAAAAAAGAGAATGAAACGGCAACATAGCCGCAGGCAAATGGCACAATCAAACAAACACAGACACACACACACACAAATACACTCGCTACCCCTTTTACACACACACACACATACACACATGCGCGCAAACACACATCAAATTTAATGGCATTTAATTTGATTACATTAGGTGCATAGAAAAAAGTTCAATGCAAAAAAAAAAAGTACAAAATAAAATAACCGCCAACATTTCAAGGCATTTTTTTCTATTCCTTTTTTTTTGTTAGCTGCTACAATTTTATTTGCTGTTCACATACACTCACACATACACTCACACATACACTCACACATACACACATACACACGTGCGCACCAATTTGTTGTAATTTGCCATCTCTCTTCCTTTTCATTGTGTATTATTTTTCACTAGCAGAGAAAAAAAAAACATTTTTACGTTCGTGTTTAAAAATATTTAATAGATATTTATATATTTTTATAATATATGTATAACATAGGGGGAAAAAAAGAAGTTAAATACATTTAAATGGATCTTTTCCGGCATGTCAGTGTATATATTTATAAGGCGCCAGACAAAATGGTAATTAAAATATTTGCAATTGTTTTTCATGACACAAAGGATATTAACTATTTACATTTTTTAATTTTTGCATCAAGTGCTAAACTCAATTAAATAATTGTTGAAAATTTGCAATAAATTAAAAATATAAACGTTTTTATCATTTTATTTAATTTTTTTTAATGTTTTATGCAATTTCATTTTAAATTTTATCTAGAATTTTCTTTAAATTTATTTACAAAATATATGTATAAGAAGACAGACAGAGAGACAGTGAGACAGTGAGACAGTCATGTATATCTATATGCAGTCAGAGACATGTTATCTGTTTGCTGCCTTTGGCTAAAGTCGCCGCTTCAGTTAACATTTTATAATTCCTTGCATCCAGATTTGAGATACAACTGGCCGCTTTTCATATTTCCTATGACTCTTAGCACACGATGCGATGCTTTTTGGCTTTTTGTCAAGAAAAAAGAAAATCTGCTCGTGCTGTCAGAAAGTGTAGACAGGCATAACTGCTACGACACTAGCTACACTGAGCAAAAAAAATATGTGTAGAAAATTGTATTATTAATCAAAGTATCATAGTATCTAAAATTATAAAATGAAAAATACAAATTATTAATTAAAAAATTCATAAAATGAAAGAAAATAAATTAAATGAATTTAAATTTAAATTTAAATGTATTTAACAATAATTTTGAATTGCCTTTGCTTTTAATTTTGCTGCATTCTCAGTGTCGGTTTGACATCAAACTTGTCTTTCATTTTGTGTCTGCTTATTGTCGGTTACTCGTAAGTGCAGCATAGCGAGGCATCGAGTGAGTGAGAGGGAATGTTGGCTGGCGTTGCAAGCAAGTATGACATTTTCATGGCATCCACGCGCCATTGGCTGCCAGGCAAAAAGCATCAACACATACACACATACACACACATACAAATAGTAGACATATGTATATGTGTTTGTCATGGAAATTATTAGTTCTTTCTGCGATCCACAAAGCGCAGCCAAGCGACTGCAATCTGCAATCTGCACTCTGCGTCCTCCTTCCCCCTCCCAACTCCTTTAGAAATTGTTTTCTCTATACTGAAAACTCTTCAGCAATCTTTGGCTAGATGCTCAACACTTTGCACTGTCAGCATTTTTTGAGTGGTCGCCCATAAAAATGTAACAGCTTTTGGCACGATGTTTTAATTGTTGAATTGCATTTGAAATTTAAATTGAATTTAAAGCGCACTCACACACACACACACACACACACATACACACGTTCGTTATTGTCATCGTCATCGTCGTTAGTCGTCGGCTCAATTTCGTAATCAAAACAATTCTTTACATGTCGTTTCACATGTCGTATGCGCAACGTATTTAATTTTTATTTACAATCGTGCGTCGACATCGCCGCCAGCTAAAATGCAAATAACAAAAAGAAGAAAAAATTAAATCGGCTGAAATGCAAATTTTGTGTGTGTGCAAAAGTTTGAACACTAAGCAAAAAACCAAAAAATGAAAAAAAAAAAAAAAAACGTAAAAATTGTCGCATACGGACGAACAGCTGCAGGTGAATTTCAACAAATCGTTAAAAAATGCAAAAACCTGTGCGAAAGATAGAACTTTTATTTCCAAAAGGGCTTTTTGTTTATAATACTCTATATATACGCATATGTGATCGATAGCGTCGAGAAAAAAATACTACATAAAAAATACCACATGCTGCATAGTATTAGTATTAAAGGTATTTTTGCAACATTTCTTTAACTTCTTTATTTTTGTTAATAGTTAATCTTTTAATATTGATTGTTAATCTGTTGAGGAAATATTATGTATACTTGGCAGAGTATTTTTTTCAGTATTTATTATATGATATTTAAGTTATTTATGCAAAGCTTACGTTCAGCTGCGGTAAGCGTATCAATGCGTCGTTTTCTTTTACGACTCTTTACATACAATATAATATTCTCCTTTTTTTTCGTGTTATTTTTTTTTTCTTGTGTTTTGTGTTTTTGGTAAAATTGAAGCGCCAACCATGTGGCATTTGTTTTGGGCAAACGTTTCCGTCACAGTCGGCAGGACATGCAAGGACGTTGTGCCCGAGTCTTGTAATTTTACTACACACACACACACACACACACACACACACACACACACACAGGCTGAGGCACACACAAAGCACAGATGCCCGAACACAGAGGCAATTAATTTCCGCTAGACAAAGGCGCAATTACTTATATACTTGAGATACAACAACAACAACAACAACAATAACAACAACGGGAAGACAACATAGTCACTAGGTCAATGTATGGCCTTAACAATGGGCGTGTCCAGCATGAACATATAGATATATACCTATATATATATATATATATACTCGTATGGTACATGTATGTCTATATAAAAGTATATAGTATGTATGTATATGATAAATAGCGTAAGACAACAAAAGCCGCTGCTTAAAGCATTTTCGATATTCTGGGTCAAATGTGCTTTTAATTTATGGCCAACAGAAGCAGCACAACAAGAAGAACAAGCGGAACAAGAAGTAGCAGTAGAATTGGAAGTGAAGAATGAGAAGGAGTATGCCTCACCTATGATTGCTCGACAAGTGTTGCATAGACTAAAACAAAGAGAAACAGGTGTGAAAAAAAGTAAATTACCAGACTCTGAGATACTCAGTAATAAGCGTTAAATATATAGAGAAAAAATATATGAAACTCTACAAGTTGATGGAACATAAATGTTTCATTTATATTGATATTTTGCTATCGTGAATTATAAAACAAAATGCTAGCTAACTGTATTGCTGATTACAGCTACAGGGTAGAAAGTGAAAAAAACTCTGAAAAAGGAATTTATTGCTACTCCAAAAATAGTCCAAGCACACCCATACAAACACATCAAGAATCTGGCCATTAAAGTCAAAGAAGAAGAACAAAACTTCAAGCTGTGTACAAGAGCAAGAAAAAAACAAAAAAAAAACAAAAAAAAAAACAAAGAAAGAAGCAAAACAGCAAAAGTTTTCGTTCGTTTATATTTTTTGTCGCCCTCGTGGGCACGTTTTGATTTCTTTCGTTACAAGTTTTAGGCCAAAAGAAAACTGAAACTTTTTCGCTTTGGCTACTTTTATTGCTTGTGGCCAAGGCGGCGTATACTTAACATGCATTTCATATTGACATATGCGACTATCAGCTAATGTATATTGCCTATAGTCCTAATAGCAGATCAATTAGATTTTCTCACAGTCTCTCTCTCTCTCTCTCTCTCACACACTCTGTCTATCTCTCTCGCTCACACTCATTTAATGGTTGGCGTACTTTTCTTTTGTGCCAAACGACAAACTTAATATTTAGTGTCAATTTGTAAATAAACATGAAAAACTTTTGCTATATTTTTTTTGCCAAACTGATATGAAGATCGAGATAAATGCTAGAAAAAATAAAAGTCAAGCAATGATGAGTTACTCAATATTTAGCATAGAAAATAAAATATAAATATATTTTAGTTTTATTGTTTGATATCATTTAATTATCTTTTCCATTTAAAATATCTAGAATGTAACGCGAGAAATTTATTGTATCAGTGCTCCGCAATAATTTGAAAATTCGTCTAGAAATTAATTTCTGTTGACACATGTCAACAACGCATGGCACAGCAGAACAACAACAAACAACAAACAAAACAATCGAGCTAAAGAGACAACAATTGTGATTGTTGTCGCTGAAAAACGAGATACACTGGAACAGTCGGACATTGGGACATTGAGACAGACAACTAAACAAATGGCAAAGGATATGCCATTATTTAACGCACAAATGCTGGCGACCTTTTTTTATACCCTTTAGACCCAAAATGCCCAACATAGAGTCCAATGATTGAGCATAAGTTGAAACTTAAATATGATAATATAAATAAAAAATCAGAGAAAAACAAAAACATTTAAGTTAAAAATCAAGTAAAATATTTGTGTAAAAATATTACAGCGTATCTGTTAGTTAATCAACGCAGTGTAGTACAATTTATTTCAGTATTAATTTTTAACTCTGTCAAATGTTGGGTAAACTCGCCGAGCTCCAATTAGATTGTCAACAGGAATATTTTGTTAGCGTGAATTAATTTCTGTGATTTAGAAGGCTGAAAAGCAATTTGCAGTTGGCTTTTTCCGCTACCAATTCAAATTGACATGCTGGCTAAAATCTAATTAAACTGTTTTCAGACTGTTTAGTCTGCCAAATTACAATTTATGTAGACTTACACTTAAAAAAAAAAATTATTACAATATGATTTATTTCTTCTATAGAATTATTAATATTTGTTTTTTTTTTTATAAATTATTTTTTATAACTATTTAAAGCGGATTTTTTATCTGTTCTTGTTTTTGTTGTTCACATTTTAATTGCTTGTTTTTTTTTTTTTTTTGTTTTAATAATATTTTGTGTACAAACTTTTGCCATTTGCGGCATCACGCTTTCTAAACGTAACCTGCAGCATGTCCTATGCTCTTAGACTGTCTACGTTAATGAGTAAACGTGAAAAAGAACCTCAAGCAGTGCTCACGGTTCTCCTTCAACTTGTTACTTGTAATTGAACTTAATAAGTGAGGCTGCATAGCTTTCTCGTAGGTAAGAAGTGAAGACGGTAGACGATGGTGAGTCCTTGACGTCAACTTACCATGTACAAAATTATTGCCTGCGGGTCATGTATTTGACCTTCACATTTAGCTCTAATGATGTTGAAGTCAAATTAAAATTTCGACTGGTTAAATATTACGTTTAGGCACGTACACTTGAAAAAAAATATGAGACTGTTGACTAAAAATAGAATAAAGCATAAAGATAAATATTTATACAACGACAACATAACATATACATATGTATGTATATACTAAATACTATATGCTATAAGCTGACAACTTTAGTGTTGCAACCAAGCCGCAGACTGTTGAAATAAGTAAATGTGAATCCTACGCTGACAACTCTGCCACAAGACCTTGAGTCAGTTCTTTTAGCTCTTTCACTCTGACAGCTTATCTCTGACAGCCAAAATAGCGACGTTCAGAGTCTGGGGAGCGGTTGATGGAGGGCGGAGGGCGTGACTGTGGTCAGTCTAAATAAAGTAGCAGAAAATACAATACTAAATGGAAATACTGCTAATGAATCGCATTTTCATTCATTTTGTTTTATTGCAGCTCCTATGGCTGCGCCTGTTTTACTGGCTTCAGTGGCAATGACTGTGGGCATGGTCCATTGTGTCAGGACGCCCACACGAATATATGCCAAAATGGCGGCACATGCAAGTAAGTACAGACAATACAAAATAAAAATAATACAAAATAAAAATTAAATAAAAAAAAATAATAATAAAAAAAAAACAACTAATGCAATAAAATTCTAATTAAGTTTAAATAAAAATAAAAAAAAAAATATATTCGAATTTATTTCTGTGAATTTTAAGAATTTAAGCATAGAAAGTACTAGAAAAAACAGCAAAATGTGAACAACTGTGTAAACATAGAAAGTTCCATGTCTAAAGTTTGTTTTTATACTCTAGGAAGAGTATATTAATTTTATTAGTAATACACAGAATGTGACATGACAGACTTTATAAAGTATATATATATTCTTGATCGTGAATAGCAGAACTCAAAATCATCATATCCGTCTGTCTGTGCGTAAACTAGTCTCCCAATTCTAAAGTTATCTCAATGAAAGTTGACATATATACTTCCTATATCAACAATCAGTTATAAGTCATAACCTGGCCATATTGCTGCACTATATCATATAGCTGTCATAGCTGTCATTTTGTGGTATTGAAAACTTTTCTGGCTTAATCTGAGTTTATACATGCCTTCGCCCTATTATATCACATATATAAATCTATACACAATTTATCTTTTAATTTTTGGCAAGTGTATGAAATCTTCGGCTTCCCAAAGTAACTTTGCCAACATATATATTTTGCTGTTATTGTTTTCTAGAATTATGTAAATATTGCAAACGAAATTTGATATGCAAATTTATGTTACAGCTGTGGAAAATTTTCATTCCTTCTATTTTTATATTCTTTTATACTTAGACTTTTATTAGCGAAGATAAATTGTTTATATTATTAGTTAAGACATTAACTAAATCCAATTGATGTATTGTATTTTCTTTTCTTTTCAAAGACATATCGGCGATGCGGCTATAACCTGTCATTGTCCGACAGGTTACAAAGGAACAAAATGCGAAATACCCGAAATCAATGAGACAACGCAAGGTAAGCAAAACTGAGAAAATGTGGGGTTGGGGAGGAAATTTAATCAAAACTAAACTTGGCAATGGCAATAATAAATGAAGTATAAGAAAAACTGAGAAAATAAACAAGCAAAAAACGAAAACAATAGCTTGGGAAAGCAATTGAGAGAGTGAAAGAGTGAAAGAGACAAAAAAAAGAGTTAAAGAGAAAGTAAAATGTAGAGTGACAGCAGAAGACAGCAGAACAAAAAAAAAAAAAACAAAAACGAAAATAAATGCTAAAAATGAAAGGGAAGGATAAATTTAATTAAGAAAATAATTAAGCATTGAAAATGCACTTGATGTGCACAGGCAGCAACCGACAGAGGAAGTGCGAATGGGAGAGTAAGAAAAGCACACACACACACACACAGTGAAAAAAAGAGAGGCGTTGGAGGCGTGAACAATGTGCGTTGTCAAATGCAGCATGAACGATAACCTTTTGTGCCTTTTGACTTTGTCGAGTCATTTAACCGGGAAGTTGAACAGGTTGTCAAGCCAGCCGCATGACCACGCCCACCATTTACTTTTGTTAACGTTGTCGACTGTTTTGCAATAAATGTAGTTGCAGTTGCAACTGTTGCCAACACGCAACGTCCTCAACAATGTAAACAAGTGACATTTTCAACAGCAAAAATTAAAAAATTGCAGAAAAAAAAATTGAATTTTGCATAAGAAAAAAATCTAAAAAATCTGTTAAGAAATAATGTAAATTATTGTCAACTTTAAAATTAATAGTAAATAACAAATTATATAAATACTTAAATATTTTAAATATTTTTTACATAGATCACTTTAAATTTTATTTATATATTATATTTAAACTGTGCGTACGGAAAAATCTAGAAAACATTGAAAGATATATATATAAATAATATTCAACTTTAAATTGAATAACAAATTATGATTAGAATAATAAATTATATAAATAATATAATATTAAAATTATTTTTCACATAGATTACTTTCAATTTTATTAATATATTTTTTAAGATAAATTATTTATATTATAATATAATTAATTAGACTATTCATTTTTGAATTTAATTTCTATTTTTGAATATTTTTTTTTTTTTTGCTTATTTGAATATTTGGTATTATTTCTTTAAGAAATGGTAAGAAAAATATTTTTACTATTATATTATTATTGGTGCATTTTTCGAATTCATTTTCATTTTCTTATATTACAATAATAATATAATTCTATTTTTGGCTTATTAAAATATTAAAATTTCTATAAGAAATGCTAAGAGAAATATTTTACTATTAAAACTTTTGATGTATCTGCTATAAGAATTAGTTTTAAATTTTTTTTTTTATAATAATAATAATAATATAACTGTATTTAAATACATGAATTTCTATAACAAATGATAAGCAAAATATTTTTTCTATTATAATTTTTGATGTCTCCGCCACAGGAAGCATAATCAATTCAAGTGTCGCTAGCGAATTTTTCCCTAGTCAATAGCTATACGTATAGTTTTTTCTGCTTTTTTTTTTTTTTTTTTATTTGCCATATGACATTGTCATCGAATTTGATATTTGCTTTTTCTTACAAATTCTAGCATATTTACCAAGGGTCAGGTGGGAAATGCATAGAAAATGTGGGTCAAAATTGAAGTGAAGTGTTTGCGACAAAGAGAAGCAAAGGATGACGATGAACGTTAAGTTGCTGCATCGTATGGTTTGCTCACTTTCCGTAAACATTTCTCACATTTTTGCTGCGTTGTAATGGCTTTTATTGCATTTTTAGAGAGTTCTTCAAACGATGCGGTGGGGAATCTTTAGTCTCTTTGTATGTGCCACTGACATTGCACTTTACTGTTATGCTGTTCTGTCCTTCTTGTACTCTATACTCACATACGCTGCTCAAGCATTATTAAATTATTCCACTTGACTGCGTTTATTCCTCTCTCTCTCTATCTCACTCTCTCTCTCTCTCACACTTACACACAAACATATATATGCAAAATAGTTGAATACTTGAAAATAAAAAAGAAAATACATTTTATTTACCTTTTTTTTACTTCCCAAGTAGCAGACAATATTGAATTTGGGAATTTCCTTTTGGATTTAGTATCTTTAGTTCAACGAGTATATCATTTTATTTCATTTATTTATTTATTTTCATTTATTTTTTTTTTTCGTTTTCTTGCAGGTTGCATAGGAAATTCTAGTGCTAGTAATTGCCATCGTGCATGCGAGTTTGATAGCAACAGCGCTAGTTCCGGTTACGGCTACAATTCAGCTGCAATTTCCAGCTACAGTTCCAGTAGCAATTCCGGCTATTTCAATGCGAAAGGCAATCGCAATGCGGCACGTAGTGGCAAAACACGCTACGAGGTAACCATGCGACTGGGCGCCAATCTAACGGGATATTATCGCAATTCCGAACGCGAACAATTGGCTGGCGTCATGGAGCGACAGGTGAGTGAATTGAGCTTGAGCTTCAGCAAAAGCACTTTAATATTACGCAGCCAGTATGTTGTATAAGCAACTTCTCTGACCTTTGCCCCTTACAACGTGATTTGAGTTTGTGCAAGTATATAGTTATAATATTCTATATATCTTATATCATGAAGTCATGTTCTTTTCCTCTCTCTCTCTCGTGCATTTAGAAGCCATTGACTTTAATTAGCATTCACTTGCAACTAAATGCCAGATAGTTTTTCTTCTTTTTTTTTCTGTGTGCTGCCATTTTTTGTGTTTTTTTTTCTTTTTTTCACACTATATTAGATTATACAAGGCGCAGGCAATTTTACATTATTATTGCCCGACAACCGCAACGGGCAGACTTTTGGGCAGCAGACACAGTTTCATTATGTACCCCCAAGAGCATCCTATTTCCCCTCTATCCCGTCTGTTACCTTTAGCGTCAGGCAGCTTATGCTGGTCTGTAGCGTATCTCAGTTGATGACAGGCAACAAGCAACGACAACAACGACAACAACAACAACATAGCAAAAGAAATCATCATCAGTCAACGTTGAGTGGCTTTAAGTTCCCTGCACCGCATCGCCCCGCAGCCACTCAAATTATTAACTGTAACCATCCGACTACTTGACAACGACACTTGCCCCTTGAGCGCTCAAAATTAACTTCAATTTTGTGGCAACAGCAAAAAAAAAGAAAAACGAAAAAGAAAATAAAATAAAATCAAAAACAAAAAAAAATAAAAATAAATATAAAAAATAAATTAAATTCAAGGAAATTTAGAATTAAATGGAATGAAATAATTGAGTTCAAGTAAAAGATTTACTAACATATATATTTACTTAAATAAATAACATGCATAACACGCATACGCCAGGTGGCACGCTCTTTAAATTTAGTACATCTCATCTGAATAATTGAAAAATATTTCAGTGATCTTATGACTTTTCATGATATATAAAGCACTTGAACACTTTCTTAAGCTCTTGAAAACTTTTTGCATATATTAAGCATACGTCGTGTTGTCGCTCTTCAAACTTTTCTTCTGCATTTATTCAAAGAAAAACTCAATATAGATAAAAAGTATATAAATATATATATATATATATCCGTGTATATTTGCATATATATATATGTGTGTGTGTGTGTGTGACATTAGCCCACATAATTCTGTGTCAAATTAAGCTGATCCTCGTCAACGTTACCACCACCACCACCACCAGCACCAGCAGCAGAAGCAGCAGCAGCTAATGGCACTGTGGCTGCCTGTCCAATGCTATGCAACATATTTCGTACTGCACCCGGCGTACGCTCCAACGATGCGGTCCATGGATTCTGTGATGGCAACGGCTGTGGTGACGGGCTGCCAGCACTACTTTCCATTATGGTGGGCATATTGTGGCTACCGCCATGCTGTGTGCTTTGCATCTCGTTGCACTCTTGCAGCTGCGTAAAGTTACTGCCCGCATAGTCTCGCGTACCATCGCCACGATTGAAACTGTGTGCCGAACGCGACAAGGGACGCCAACGATTGAGTTTCTTTGATGCTGTACGTTGCATTGGTGGCGTTCGTGTGCCTGTTTCTAGATTTGAGCCGGCACTGTTGCTTGAGTTGCCGCCAGCACCAGCTGCATGTTGTTCCAACAAGCTGCTGACAAGTTTATCCAAAGCCTTTAGGTCAACATTTAGTTGGGAATTTGGTATGGAATTCATGCGGCTGCCAGCCAAACTGCTTGAATTCGAACGCATTGGATCATCTGTGTGTCGTTTGTTCAGTCCGGCAATTTTTGCCAGACGTTCTGTGAGCTGCAAGAGTTCACAGAGTGAAAAAGATTTTAATAAATTTAAATAAAATGAAATTAATTTAAATAAAATTCATTAAAATTCTTTTAAATTCAAATAAAATAAAATGAATTTTAATAAATTCACGTAAAATGATTTTATTTCAAATAATTCAAATTTAAATAAAAATAAATAAATTCTAACAAAAAAATTAATTATAAAATAAAAAATTAAATTCATTAAAATAATGCTGATAATTATAATATATTTCTAAAATTAAAATTAAAATATTAAAAATAATTGTTGCATACTTTTGCATAAATTTAAAAAATAAAAACAATATTAAACTTATTTTAGATGCAATTTAACCCTTAACTGGTTCCATCAACTGATAAAAATTATGCTACAAAATTATTAAATTCCATGAAAGAATTTAAAATAAAATACATTTTCATGGTAAATAAGAAACTTAAGCTTTTGGTTTTTGTTTTCATGTAAATATGTATAAAAAATAAGGAAACAATTTTCTTTATTTTATGGCAAAAGATAATGCTTGGCTTAATTCATATTTCACCAGCAGTCACTCATCTTTTGTTTGGCACAATCGAAGCAGCATGCCACAATCACAATTAAGCTGTAAACTAACGAAAAATGGGCTTACAGCCACTCTGAATTTTTTGGACAAAAAAAAATAACTTATAACTCGAGAGAAGAAGAACATGAAGATTCAGTCCATTCACAATTCAACTTGGAGTACACAGTTTTCAAGGGGCAGAACACGGGCGAAGAGAAACACGTAAAGGATTAACAATGGCAGCTTTTGTTGTTGCCATTGAACGAAAAGCAATATATTTTTTTCGGGATGGGTAACCTGGACTTTGGCACAGCCACGGCAAGAGCCTCAACCTCAGTGCCTAGAGAAAGAGCGAAAGCCAGTGTTTGAGCCTGAGCGTTAGTCTGAGCCAGAGCAGCAAGGACTTGTTCAGGGTTACCAACGTTTCTCGCGTGCGACTTTAATTGATGTTTCATTTCCGTTGCAAAGTGCTTCCGTTTTCCTGTGCTCAACATCCGATGTTTGTTTTTCGTTTTCTGTGGCTTCTACTCGAGTGGCAAAAAATCCATTCGAAACATTCGACCCCGACAAACATGGCAAACCTGGCAACCCATCTACCAGTAATTGAGTATCAATGCGGTTTTAAGTGAAAAATGCTGCAACAACTTTCCATCCCCAATATCCCCGTCGACCATTACCAATATATATACTCAATGGCCTGGCATTTCCGTTTGTAATCTTTTGCCTTGATTTTTTGTATACTTTTATTTTTTTTTCTCTCTCTTTTTTCTCTTTTACGCTGTCGCTGCCTCTATCGTCTGTCTCATTCTGTCTTTGTGTATCTCTCTCTGTCATTTTCAATTGCCTTGCGCTACGTCAAACGGGGTTAATTGAGTTTTAGTGGCCGCGACTCACTTTAAATAGATTACAAACCGTTAAGGATGAGCATGAGGATGAGAATGAGGCCTCTGTGACATTCCACTTTCGTCTGTTACCGGTTTTGGTTCTCTAACCCTTTGCTGTGTTCAACTACTTGGCAAGTTTGTTTCACACTCTAAATATTTGCAGCATGTTCTGTCACTTCTGTCTGTCACTAACTCGACCTCGTCGCGCTTTCAACTTTCTTTTGCTCTTCAACTGCCGCTGCTGTCGCTGCTGCTTTTTCTTTTTCTATGTTTTTTTTTTTTTTCGAAAATGAAAATGAATTAATGTAAAAGTTGATTTGTGGCCATTGATGCTTCGCTGACTTTTCACTGAGCTTTCTCACTACAACTTTTAATTGAGGCTCAGTCAGGAAATTAACAAAGTTCTTTTTTCCTGCCTATGAGGCGCTCATAATATCTCACTTATTCTCTCTCTCTCTTCTCTCTCTCTCTCTATCTTTATTTTTATTTTTCTCTCTCTCACCATGTCTTTCTTTTACTTTTATTATTTGTTTCTTTCATTAGAGTTAGGATTTCCTATTTAGCAACAGCATCTAAGTTTTAGTTACATATTTTGCGTTTATGAAGTGCAAAAAACTTTTTGTTCAACTTTGGGAAATTATAGGAAATTTGTTTATTAATAAGAATCATAAGCTATACGCTGAGAGAGAATATGTTTTTGTTAGCTGATTTATCTTGCATCATTTTTTATTTCCTACTCATTGTCAGTCTGACGCATCTGCTGCTCTACTCATTCACATTCTCACTTAATCCCAAAGTCAATCTTCTTATCTTTGTGTACTGCCACAAAAAAAAAAAAAAAAAAAAACAAGAGAAAAAACAAAAGTAAAGGTAAACTTTATTTTTTTTTTGCTTCCTTGCGCCTTTGTTTCGTGCATCTTACGCTTAAGGACACTCTGGAGTTTGTTCGTTTGCTTTTGTTTTACTTGTTGTTGCTGTTGCTGTTGCTGTTGCTGTTGCTGTTCAGCGACAACTTCATCTGTGTTCTACCATAAATCTTGCACAATTCTCAGCTATAAACTCAGCTTGCACTTCTGTTCGTTGAGTTTTTGCCACGCGACAAGGATGAAACAGAGTAGGCGAAGCCTTGCTTCATACTGCTTACTATACTACGCATTGATTTATGACCACTCCGGTTAGCTATAGCTATCCAGTGTCTATATATGTCTGTCTCTCTGTGTGTGTGTGTGTGTGTGTATGTGTTGATAACGTTCACAGGGGGTGCTCGCGACTGTGGCAGCTTTTGCCTGTCGTGCAAAGTGAAGTTCTTACTTTCAACTCGTGCTGCTGGCGTGCTGCTTATCAACAAATGATTGAGGTCAGTTCTTAATGAGCGTACGACTTGCTTCTGCTATCTTTATCTCTCTCTCGCTCTCTCTCTCTCTCTCTCTCTATCTCTCTCTATCTCTCTTTTTGTTTCATTCTCTTTCTCATTTGTAATTGCTAGCATTTGTGCTTAAGTGCTGGCATCTCAACGGGGTCGCGTCAGGAGTCTTGACAAATGCGATTAGCGAACACTTATTGTTATTCTAATTGTTTTTGTTGTCTATGTTTCTATGTTTGCTTTCAAATCTCTCCCTCTCTCTCTCTCTCTCTGTCTTTATATTAGTTATCTTGCAACTCCAAGTAAGCGAAGATGTCACTTCCTTAAGCTGCCTGGAAGTATGCTTTGTTTTTTTTTACAACATTAAATAATGACTTGCATTTTATTTTTTTTTTTTTGGCAGCTGTTTTTTATATTAAATTTTTTGATGCGCAACTGTCAATTGGCAATATTTATTCGTGCGAATCTAATATTTATTTTAGATTTGATCAAAACAAGTTTTATTTATTCACTTAATGTATTGATACATTTCTAGTCTTTATCCTCCAGAATTCTAAAATCCAACTGATTAAATATGCAAAAAATAATATAATATATATATTGCTTTTTCGCGTCTCATAAAAGAAATAAATATTAAACTATTATTATTATTATTGATTGAAATCAAAAAGTTTCAATTTATCAGCTGAATAAATTTTCATAGTGATATCAACTTAAAGTTGATTAAGACTATATAAGTTAAAAGATTTTGATGATAAATGTATCAGTCAGTGTTTGATTTCCGTTTTATAAAGATGAAATTAAAAACAATTTTCTTATGTTTTACCATACTTGGTATATTCTTGGCACGTTCACCATCGACAAGTGCTGAGAAATGTGATGCAAATGGTTTACCAGCTGGTTGCACAGATTGTGATGATCCTGCTAATGCAACAGCTGATGATTGTACTGAAGCACCGGCAACTGTCGATGATCCCACTGCTGAAGATCCTGTTGCAGAACCTGTTGAAGAACCAGCCGCGGTCCCTGATGCAGAAGAACCAGCCGCTGCTGCAGAAGAAGAAACAGAATCAACTGAATCTTCAACTGAAGCATCATCGACTACATCAAATTCGCGCTGTGGAAGGGGAAGACGCTTAAGAAAGAGAATCAAAAGAACTTCTTGGCGACGTTACCGTGCTCCTGCTAACAATGGTAATGGCAATGGTAACGGCTATCTTATTAACACTTCTGGTACTAGATATCGACGGGTTGGCAATAGACAAGGTAATAGACAAGGTAATAGACAAGTCAATAGACGCAATGGTCGTAGAGCAGCTCAGCTCCGAAGAAATAATAGAAGAATCGCACGGCCCACCATTCGTAATGGAAACAATTAAAAAGCAACTCGAAATTGACGCAACCAATATTCTGTCACAAAATTATGTAAAAAAAAAAATAAAAAAAAAATATTTATATGAAAAAAAATTATGATGCTATTTCGCAAAGACTTGGCAATTGTTGTACGATGCAGTATATATGTAGCAAAAGGCATATAGACAATATATAGACATTTTAATTGTTTTTCGATAAAGAAAGAAATTGCACATAAATATATACAATATATACAAATGTATATGTATATATATATTTATATATATATATATATATATATTATGATATTGATATAGCCTGCAACTGATTAAATACATGCGAGCAAGTATAATATAAATATTAGATTTATTATATACCAATCGAAATTTCTTTATATGTAACTTCATCGCTGCAATGCAGCTGTGCAGCTGTGTAAATTTTGCAAATCTTGTGTAGAATTTACCAAATGCATTTGACTATAAAAGCCTAAGAATTTTGCCAAAAATGTATCAGTTTTTAAATCGACATAATTCGATTTAAATACAGACAAAAAAAAAAAAAAGAAAAGAGCAAAAAATGCGAATAAAAACAATAATATTTTGTGGCTTGGTGTTGGTCATAACCATAGCTCAACTACCTTTGAGCGATAGTGTTGCCTGCACTTCACCTGGCGTACCAAATCCTTGTACAGATTGCACAGATCCTCTTAATGTAGATAATGTTGATTGTACAACGACAACAACAACAACAACTACGGCAGCAACAACAACAACTGATTTGACAACAACAACATCAACAACAACAATAAGCTCAACATCAACATCAACAGCTGC